>WNWK01004368.1:0-141975 GCA_009830355.1 Cherax destructor | reverse complement strand
GGACAAAAATTGAAAATTTTGCGGCCCCCTTTTTGATAAAAGGGCTTTGTAAAATAAAGGGGGCATTGGGGAAAGGGGGGCCCCTGAAAAGTACATGTTGGATAAAAAAATTTTAACCTTTCCTCCGGGTTAAATTGGGGGGGGTTTGGGCCCCCCTAACATGATAATATGGGGGGGCGAGTGTGGCAGGCATCAGCATGATAATTTTGAGAGGGCTTTTTGGGGCGGCATAAACATGATAATGATGGGGGGCGGTGTGGGGGGCATCAGCTGTAATGTTGAGGGGCGAGTGGGGGCAGGCATCAACATGATAATGTTGAGAGGGCGAGTGGGGCCAGGAAAAATTCACAATAATGTTTGGAGGGGCAGTGGGGCAGGCATAAACATGATAATGAGGGGGGGCGAGGTGGCGGCATAAACATGATAATGATGAGGGGGCGGTGTGGCAGGCATAAACATGATAAGTTGGAGGGCGAGTGGGGGCCAGGAAAAAAAGGGTTTTAAAAAGGGGGGTGTGACAGGCATAAACATGATAATGTGGGGGGCAGTGGGGCAGGCATAAACATGATAATGTTGGAGGGCAGGGGGCAGGCATAAACATGATAATGTGGGGGGCGAGGGGAGGCATCAAATGATAATGTTGAGAGGGGGGGGTGTGGCAGGCATAAACATGATAATGATGAGAGGGCGAGTGGGGCGGCATCACATGATAATGATGAGGGGAGTGTGGCAGGCATCAGCATGAAAAATGTTGAGAGGGGATGTCAGGCATCAACATGATAATGTTGGGGGGCAGGTGGAGGATAAAGGTTGAAATGATGAGAGGGCGAGTGTGGGGGCATCAACATGATAATGTTGAGGGGGAGGGGCACAAAAAATGATGAGAGGGCTGTGGCGGCATCAGCATGATAATGATGAGAGGGCGAGTGTGGCAGGCATCAGCATGGATAATGTTGAGAGGGATGAGTGTGACAGGCATCAGCATGATAATGATGAGAGGGCGAGTGGCAGGCATCAACATGATAATGCGTTGAGAGGGCGAGTGGCAGGCATCAGCATGATAATGATGAGAGGGCGAGGTGGCAGGCATCAGCATGATAATGATGAGGGTTGAGTGTGGCAGGCATCAGCATGGATAATGATGAGGGCGTAGTGTGGCAGGCATCAACATGATAATGTTGAGAGGGCGAGTGTGGCAGGCATCAGCATGGATAATGATGAGAGGGCGAGTGTGGCATCAGCATGATGATAATGATGAGAGGCAGTAGATATGGCATCAACATGATAATGTTGAGAGGGCGAGGTGACAGGCATCAACATGATAATGATGAGAGGGCGAGTGTGGCAGGCATCAGCATGATAATGATGAGAGGGCGAGGGTGGCAGGCATCAACATGATAATGATGAGAGGGCGAGTGGTAGGCATCAGCATTAGAGTAATGATGAGAGGGCGAGTGTGGCAGGCATCAGCATGATAATGATGAGGGAAGTGAGTGTGGACAGGCATCAGCATGATAATGATGAGAGGGCGAGTGTGGCAGGCATCAACATGATAATGCTGAGAGGTTGAGTGTGACAGGCATCAGCATGATAATGATGAGGGCGAGGTGACAGGCATCAACATGATAATTGATGAGAGGGTTGAGTGTGACAGGCATCAGCATGATAATGATGAGAGGGCGAGTGTGGCAGGCATCAGCATGATAATGATGAGAGGGCGAGTGTGACAGGATCAGCATGATAACATGAGAGGGTTGTGATAGGCATCAACATGATAATGATGAGGGCAGAGTGACAGGCAGAATGCACTTGATAATGATGAGGCTGAGGTGACAGGCACTCAGCATGACAATGATGAGAGGGCGAGTGTGACAGGCATCAACATGATAATGATGAGGGCGAGGTGACAGGCATCAACATGATAATGATGAGGGCGAGTGTGACAGGCATCAGCATGGATAATGATGAGAGGGCGAGTGTGATACAGGCAATTGTCAGCTGATAATGATGAGGGCGAGTGTGATTATGGCATCAGCATTTATAATGACAGAGGGCGAGTGTGGCAGGCATCAGCATGATAATGATGAGAGGGCGAGTGTGACAGGCATCAACATGATAATGATGAGAGGGCGAGTGTGGCAGGCATCAGCATGATAATGTTGAGAGGGCGAGTGTGACAGGCATCAACATGATAATGATGAGAGGGCGAGTGTGACAGGCATCAACATGATAATGTTGAGAGGGCGAGTGTGACAGGCATCAGCATGATAATGATGAGAGGGCGAGTGTGGCAGGCATCAGCATGATAATGATGAGAGGGCGAGGACAGGCATCAGCATGATAATGATGAGGGCGAGTGTGGCAGGCATCAACATGATAATGATGAGAGGGCGAGGTGGCAGGCATCAGCATGATAATGTTGAGAGGGCGAGGTGACAGGCATCAACATGATAATGATGAGGGCGAGTGTGACAGGCATCAACATGATAATGTTGAGAGGGCGAGTGTGACAGGCATCAACATGATAATGATGAGAGGGCGAGTGTGGCAGGCATCAACATGATAATGTTGAGAGGGCGAGTGTGGCAGGCATCAGCATGATAATGTTGAGAGGGCGAGTGTGGCAGGCATCAACATGATAATGATGAGAGGGCGAGTGTGGCAGGCATCAGCATGATAATGATGAGAGGGCGAGTGTGACAGGCATCAGCATGATAATGATGAGAGGGCGAGTGTGACAGGCATCAGCATGATAATGATGAGAGGGCGAGTGTGACAGGCATCAGCATACCAGGAAAACTTTGATAATGATACACCACTCCTGCATGAAGGATGACAAGACGAGCCTTTAAGGTACGTTAATGCACCTCAAGTGCTCTTGATTCATGAATTAAGAGCTTTCCTCCTTGGAGGCCTGGTCATGCATCGGCCGCGGGGCGTTGGACCCCCGGATCTACCTGGAGTTCATTACCTTGTAACTTGCTCAGCTATCAAACTTTGGGTCCAGCCCCTTTGACCCATTATGTACCTCTGTAACCCTTTTGACTACCACCCACACCATGGGTATGAGGTGCATAATAAAGATATCAAACTGAACTTGTTGGTATCACCATACCATTGTTCACTCGTCTTTGTCATTGACGGGAACTCTGACACTCGTCTGTCTGGCTGTGACACAACTACGTTAGGTACAGGTACAGGTATACATAAATACAGTTACACAAATTATCATACATAGTACATATGTGTAAATTACCTAGGATAACCCAAAAAAGTCAGTGACTTTTTCCATTGTGGTCCTTGTGAAAATGATAACATTCATCCACGTATTCTGCTACTGAACCGCTTATGTTTATTTCCCAGATTGATTTCGAGCAGCCATTCCTCAGACGACATGGAACTGACTGAGCAACTCCTGGTGGCTGGCCAGAACCATGATGACCAGGCCAACGAATGGGGTGACCGCAGGGTCATAATAGTGGGCAGCGGGACATGACTCGTGCCCTGGCTCAGTCTACTCCGAGCTCACTACAGACCTGTTGTAGCAACTAGGAAACCTAACAGAGCCAGGTAAGGCTGCATCAGTGTCTTGAATTATCAGTGTGTTCATGGAGGAGCCACGTCTATGGTGCATCCAACAAAATAAGCAGATAGATGAATGGTTCAGAGAACCGACAAGTTATAAATTAGACACATATGCAACACTTGGGTATCTTTATTGAGGAAACGTTTCGCCACACAGTGGCTTCATCAGTCCAATCTTTGGACGAAGACCTACTTCGACTAGTGGATGGTACCACTATGACCCGCCTCCTCTTGCTTCGCCTCACCTGACTACAGTATATAAGCAACTTCTATGGCTGTATGCTGTACTTTCTACAAGATTGATGGACTGAACACATCGACTCCAGGCCGAGGGACTGATTACCTCAAACTCCTCCTCTCCTTACACCTTTCTGCTTTGTATTGAATGATGAAGCCACTGTGTGGAAACGTTTCCTAATAAAGATACCCAAGTGTTGCATATGTGTCTAATTTATAAAATAAGCAGACCTCCGGCTGGGTTACAAGTATCTTTGGCAGGTTAAATCACCACCACCAGACAGATGTAAACCAAACGAAATGTAAACTTTACCAGATGGACTATTGTTACACCCTGCGTCATTATGTGCTGGGAAAGCGATAAAATGATTGAATTCAGAGAACTCACTCAGAAATGTTCAAAATATTTCAAAGTATTTTATCCACAGGAGTGATCATGTCAGATGATCTCACCTTCAAGGACCATAACACCGTAGCAATTGCATCTGCTAGAAAATGACAGGATGGATAATGAGAACCTTCAAAACCAGGATGCCAAGCCCATGTTGACACTTTACAGATCTCTTGTTCTATCTAGGCTGGAATATTGCTGCACACTAACTGCACCTTTCAAGGCGGGTGAAATTGCTGACCTTGAAAATGTGCAGAGAACCTTCACGGCACGCATAACTGCGATAAACCACCTCTATTACTGGGAACGCTTGAAGTTCCTAAACCTGTACTCTCTAGAACGCAGGCGGAGAGATACATTATTATATACACATGGAAAATTCTCGAGGATTAGTACCAAACTTGCACACGAAAATCACTCCCTACGAAAGCAAAAGACTCGGCAGGCGATGTAACATCCCCCCAATGAAGAACAGGGGTGCCACTAGCACGTTGAGGGACAACACAATAAATGTCAGGGGCCCAAGATTGTTCAACTGCCTCCCAGCATACATCAGGGGGATTACCAACAAACCACTGGCTGTCTTCAAGCAGGCACTGGACAGGCACCTCAAGTCGGTACCTGACCAGCCAGGCTGTGGTTCGTACGTTGGACTGCGTGCGGCCAGCAGTAACAGCCTGGTTGATCAGGCTCTGGTCCAACATGAGGCCTGGTCACAGACCGGGCCGCGGGGGCGTTGACCCCTGGAATTCTCTCCAGGTAAACAGTGGTATATTACAAACCATTCTGGAGAAATACCTGACTTTGCTCACTGTAAATAAAGCAATTGTTATCAGGTGTAGACGTGTGAATGGTTCATTACCTTTGTAGCTTGTTCAGCTATTAAAACTTTGCGACCCAGTCCCTGGACCTATTATGTACCTCTGTAATATTTTTGACTACCGCCTACACCATGGGTATGAAGTGAATAATAAAGATAGTGAAACTTCATGGAAAAAGCGCTAAACCCAGTAGGGGTCATACAGTGCCTCGGAAACTGGAGGTATACATGGAGAGTTTTCCCGGGGAGGGTCTATGCCCTCGTGGTAGATCAGGACCTGATCAACCAGGCTATTACTACTGGCCACACGACCGACGTAAGGAATATCAGGAAAAGTTGGTAGATGGATCTATAATTTCCTAACAAATAGAACACAAAAGAATAGTAGTAAACAAAGTAAAGTCTGAGGCAGCTACAGTGAAAAGCTCTGTTCCACAAGGCACAGTACTCGCTCCCATCCTGTTCATCTTCATATCTGACATAGACAGGGACTTGTGAGTTCATTACCTTTGTAACTTGTTCAGCTATCAAAACTTTGGGGTCCAGTCCCTGGACCCATTATGTACCTCTGTAATCTTTTGACTACCACCCACACCATGGGTATGGGGTGACTACCGCCCACACCATGGGTATGGGGTGACTACCGCCAACACCATGGGTATGGGTGCATAATAAAGATATCAAACTGAACTAAGCCACAGCACCGTGTCTTTGCGGGTGACGCCTGATAACTGCGATGAAACACCTCAATTACTGGATAAGATAAGATAAGATTTCTTCGGATTTTTAACCCCGGAGGGTTAGCCACCAGGATAACCCAAGAAAGTCAGTGCGTCATCGAGGACTGTCTGTCTTATTTCCATTGAGGTCCTTAATCTTGTCCCCCAGGATGCGACCCACACCAGTCGACTAACAACCCAGGTACCTATTTGCTGCTAGGTGAACATGACAACAGATGTAAGGAAACACGTCGAAATGTTTCCACCCGCCGGGAATCGAACCCGGGCCCTCCGTGTGTGAAGCGAGAGCTCAAGCTACCAGACCACCGGGCCACCTTGGGAACGCTTGAAGTTCCTCAACTGTACTCCCTAGAACGCAGGCGGAGAGATACATGATCATATACACTTGGAAAATCCTAGAAGGATTAGTACCAAACTTGCACACGAGAGTCACTCCCTATGAAAGCAAAAGACTCGGCAGACGATGCAACATACCCCAATGAAAAGCAGGTGTGCCACTAGCACGATAAGAGACAACACATTAAGTGTCAGGGGCCCAAGACTGTTCAACTGACTCCCAGCATACATAAGGGGGATTACCAATAGACCCCTGGCTGTCTTCAAGAAGGCGCTGGACAGGCACCTAAAGTCAGTACCTGACCAACCAGGCTGTGGTTCGAACGTCGGTTTGCGTGCAGCCAACAGTAACAGCCTGGTTGATCAGGCCCTGATCCATCATGAGGCTTGGTCACAGACCGGGCCGCGTGGGCGTTGACCCCCAAAACCCTCTCTCCAGGTATACTTATTTGTACTAAGTACTACTACTTATTTCTACTACGTACTACCTATTACTACTATATCTCTGTGTATATATACCGAGAATTTAGTTTAATCCCTATTTTAGGCATCAAAGTATTCTTAATTAGTGGTAAACAGCCTCTTTGAATGGCCAGTAGGATTTAAATTAAGTTCAATTAGCCAAGCAACCAGAGGCTTGGGGCTCAGTTCTCAGGATGTATATATAGTAATGTTTTGTGCACTGTATGGTCGGGTCACCATCTGGAAAAGACCCGAGCCGGGACAGTACTGGCGAATCTAGAATAATAATGCACTGTGAGGCAGGACGTGGATGAGCCAGGAGGTGGAGGTGTGCACCCTGGAGGAGGGACTTGGTAAAGGAGACCTGGTGGTGGTAGCCATCCCTGCCATCCACCACCACACCCTTCCCAAGCACCTCTTTACCAACAAAATCATCGTTGACATAAGCAACAGGTGAGCAATACTGCAACGGCGTTCAACGTTTTTAATTTACTTTATAGACATGTAAGAAGGACCCCCAATGGAAATAAGTCACTTTGTCCTTTTTGGGGGTTATCCTAGGTAATTTACACTATGTATGATAATTGTATTTATGTGTAAGTAAGTTTAATCAGGTATACACAGTTACATAGATTATCATACATAGCAGCATATGTGTAGAGAATCCAGGATAACCCAAAAAAAGTCAGTGACTTAATTTCCATTGGGGTCCTTGACCTATGCCTTACATTTCGTTCAAGGCACTTAAGGGAAAAAAGCTCATTTCTAAACGAAATATAATGGAAAATAAAAGCTTATTCTATATTAGGTGTGTGTGTGTGTGTGTGTGTGTGTGTGTGTGTGTGTGTGTGTGTGTGTGTGTGTGTGTGTGACCCAATTAATATTTGCACTAATAATTCATTACAGTTATGACCGGGTGTGGGCATGTGAACGGCTCATTACTTCATAATTTGTTTATGATTGTAACCATGTATAGACGTGTAGATGATTCACTACCTTTGTAACTTGATCATGATTGTAACCACATCTACACCGGGAGTTCATTACCTTGTATTTGGCCGTGATTGTGACCAGATCTAAATGGAGTTCATTACCTTTATACCTTGTTCAGCTATCTAAACGTTGGGGCCCAGTCCTTTAGTTTGTTAGTTTGATATCTTTATTATGCACCTCATACCCATGGTGTGGGCGGTAGTCAAAAGATTACAGAGGTACATAATGGGTCTAGGGACTGGACCCCAAAGTTTTGATAGCTGAGCAAGTTACAAAGGTAATGAACTCACAAGTTACAAATGTAATTAACTCACAAGCTACAAAGGTAATGAACTCACAAGCTACAAAGGTAATGAACTCACAAGCTACAAAGGTAATGAACTCACAAGTTACAAAGGTAATGAACTCACAAGTTACAAAGGTAATTAACTCACACGCTACAAAGGTAATGAAACATATAAGTAAATTTACTTACTTACGTTTATACATGGTTACAATCATGAACAAATTATAAAGTAATGAACAATTCACTAGTTTACACCCGGTCACAACTGTAATGACCTCTTGGTGCAACCCTGGACCCATTATGTACCTCTGTATTTTTTGACTACCACCCACAGGATGGGTATGGGGTGCATAATAAAGATATTAAACCTATTAGGTGTATTTATATACACTTTCGGCTGGTTGCCCCAGTGATCATGGATTTTTTTTTAAATTCCTTCTCACACTTCTACCTAAGTTGCCCAAAATGCTTTGCATAACAAGGAGCTTTCCATCTAGTGTGTCATTGATGTGAGCTATGGTCTGTGTAAGTTGAATCATGTACTTATAGAAATAAATATTATTATTATTAGTTATAACAAATACTAAGGTACACTAGATATCTTTTTTTTTTAGAAAAAAAAATCCTTAAAAAGTTCATGAGTACGTCAAAAATTTATGTGAATTCTAATGGTTATAATCATAACCATGATTTTGAAAGAGGTGGACTGGTAAGCCAGCGGAAGGCCTCGGTCAGATGACCAAAAGCTCCAGCTGCGGGTCATCACATGACTAAGACCCGCTTCAGGACTCACTTGTCCTGTTTCCTGACAAACATTATACCTACTCTCAAAAAGTGAAAAGATATGCGAAATATCAAGAATAATTTTACATAAAATCTCAACGTCCTGACGGGTCAGAGACGAGGCCTTAATTAATGAACGGAGGATCGAGCTTCCAGCAATCCTTATGCTAAATGAATTTCACAGATTTGCTGCTTCACATTAATGTCACAAAATATACCAGTGACAAGGCTAGGCCTTTACATGTATATACACTGAGAGGTGTATTTCTCTCGGTGTATATACCACTGAGAGGTGTATTTCTCTCGGTGTATATACCACTGAGAGATGTATTTCTCTCGGTGTATATAACACTGAGAGGTGTATTTCTCTCGGTGTATATACCACTGAGAGGTGTATTTCTCTCGGTGTATATACCACTGAGAGATGTATTTCTCTCGGTGTATATAACACTGAGAGGTGTATTTCTCTCGGTGTATATACCACTGAGAGGTGTATTTCTCTCGGTGTATATACCACTGAGAGGTGTATTTCTCTGTATATACCACTGAGAGGTGTATTTCTCTGTATATACCACTGAGAGGTGTATTTCTCTCGATGTATATACCACTGAGAGGTGTATTTCTCTCGATGTATATACCACTGAGAGGTGTATTTCTCTCGGTGTATATACCACTGAGAGGTGTATTTCTCTCGGTGTATATACCACTGAGAGGTGTATTTCTCTCGGTGTATATACCACTGAGAGGTGTATATACACTGGGAGTTTACTTTAATCCCAATTTTAGGGATTAAAATATTCTTGTCCGGGTGAAAAGGTTACATGTGACCTTAATGACCTTCGTATAGTCGATAGGCTTCAAACCCCATTAAACAAAACTGTAGATGTATTTAAGATAATTGCCCCATCTTTTCCCTTCAGTCCTGGACACCCTTCATGAGGGGGGGGAGGAAGGTGGATATTGATATCAGCGAAGGGTTCTTGATCCATGGTGTTGGATGTATCTTACCAACAGATACCCAGGGGAGACCCAGAAGAAGGTGAGCCTGGCAGAGACGCTGCAGGAGATGCTGCCGGAGGCTCAGGTGGTGAAGGCCTTCAACACACTCTCAGCCTACGTCCTGGAGAGGGAAGAACTGTACTGCGGCAGGGAGGTGAGGGATACCTGTGAGAGAGGTGAGGGATACCTGTGAGGGAGGTGAGGGATACCTGTGAGGGAGGTGAGGGATACCTGTGAGGGAGGTGAGGGATACCTGTGAGGGAGGTGAAGGATACCAGTAAAGAGGGGAAGCGAGGGATACTGATCAGAAATATACCAATGAGGGGGTGAGAAATATCAGTGAGGAAGGTGGGGCACGAGTGGAGAATTTTAGGGATGCCGTCGATGAAAGTGAGAGGCGAGGGATACCAGTGAAGAGAGGGGAAGCGAAGGATACTAATGAGTGAGGAGAAATAAACCATTGAGGAACGGAGGCGAGGGATACCAGTGAAGGTGGTGGGATACCAATGAGGTTATTTTTAGATATATCAATGGTGAGAGTGAGTTGAGGGATACCAGTGAAAGAAATGAAAATACCACTGAGGGAGGCGAGGGAAATCAGCGATACCACTGAGGAATATCAATCGAGAAGGTGAGGGATACCAATGGGAATGTGAATACCATGGAGGCGAGGGATACCAGTTGGTGAGGTGAGGCATACCAGTGATGGAGGTGAGGGATGCCAGTGGGGAGGTGAGAGAGAAAATGGAATTGGAGGTATACCATTAGGGAGGTTAAATATATCAGTGATGAAAGGGAGGAATGCTAATGAGGGAGGTGAGGTATACCCAGTGATGGAGGGGAGGGATGCTAAGGGGGAAGATGTACTATACCAGTGATGGATGCCAATGGGTGAGGTGAGGGGATACCAATGGTGAAGTGAGGGATACAATGGGGAGATGAGGGCTACCAATAAGGTGAGGAATACCAATGGGAAGGTGAGGGGTACCATTGGAGGAAGTGAGTGATACCAATCGGGGGGATAACAGTAGAAGAGAGGGATACTCGTGAGAGATTTAAAAAATTACTAGCATCCCTCAAGGAAGGTTCCCTGACGCTAGTAAGAGGCTCTTGATCCTAGAAATTGGACCAGACCTCCCCTTCCATGGATCGAACCTGATTGCCTCCCATTCCCCCCCAGGGGCTGTGGGACCCTGTTACGAGTACTGGAAGGAATCTCCCTAATTAAGATCTGCTCTTGCGGTACCGTCCGCAGGATGGATATGAGGTGCACAATAAACTAGCCATTTCGGTGGCAAAATCTAATCTAATTACGATCTCCCCTGTCTTGTAACAAGATATTGGAACAATATCTGGTTTAGATATCCTTTCAGAAAATCAGTATAACGATAAAGGTTTAATTTCAACTGGGAAATAAAAATCCAACAAATATAAAATTAACGATATTTAATGTTTAAGTATTTAGGACAATACTTTCTTCTCTTATTAATTTATATACAAGAGTAGTCAAGGTACCTTATTACTGAAGCTACATACAAGAGTAGTCAAGGTACCTTATTACTGAAGCTACATACAAGAGTAGTCAAGGTACCTTATTACTGAAGCTACATACAAGAGTAGTCAAGGTACCTTATTACTGAAGCTACATACAAGAGTAGTCAAGGTACCTTATTACTGAAGCTACATACAAGAGTAGTCAAGGTACCTTATTACTGAAGCTACATACAAGAGTAGTCAAGGTACCTTATTACTGAAGCTACATACAATAGTAGTTGTTGTTTAATTTTAACAAAACTTCAGCAACAAATGTGATAGTGACAACTTGTATGAGTCAGCAGTGTAACAGTGTTAGGTCACGGTAATCCTTAGTCTGGTAATGTTGCAGGTACCAGTATGTGGGGGCACAACATTCGCCCGGGCGCGGGTGATGGCTCTGGTAAGGGACATGGGCATGGTGCCCGTGGACAAGGGGGGACTGAAGAATGCCAGGACCCTCGAGGCCATACCCTTCCAATTCTTCCCGGAGTGGAAGGTGGCGTCTATTGTCACGGGTGTCATCTTTGCTTTCTTCTGGATCATCAAGTTCTTCAGGTACACGTATTGATACGGCAGATCAAGCCTGTAAGATAGAGGGAGGATCCTGGGAAATAATAATAATAATAATAATAATTTCAATTAATCTTCAAGGTACAATAATCGAAGGCCTATAGTCCACATAGCATTTTGGGTAAGAGAAAGAGGAGGCTGCGAGACAGTAAAGAGGTGAAGAGGCTATAAAAAAGAGGAAAGAAGCTATAAGATAGAGGGAAGAAGCTATAAGATAGAAGGAAGAAGCTATAAGATGGAGCGAGGAGGCTATAAGATAGAGGGAAGAAGCCATGAGATAGAGGGAAGAGCCTGGGAAGACTATTAAGATAGAGAGGAGAAGCCTAGGGAGTCTGTAAGATACAGAGATTAGGGAGGCTGTAATACAGACAAGAAGAGCTTTGGGAGCTGCAGTTTGAGAGGCTCTTGTGGAAGAGGAGAGCAACATATACTAATACTAATACTACTACTATAATAATAATGTATTTCAGCGTGATACATGTTTGTACAAAGGAATACTTGGGTGTACATACCAAAAGTCCCTTTATATGCAAAGCATTTCGGGCAAACTTAAGACTAACTTAAAATTAATAAGGCAATAACAGTACATATGGTCATTAGGTGAGTTCCAATGAATACAAGAGAAATGAATATTCTATTAGGTCATGCTAGTATATGGCTTAGATAGGTTTTGTAGGGAAGAATTACTATTTTGATTATTAACCTTAGGTGGACACAATGGAGTGATTAACATTTGAGGTGAATACAGGTATTGAGAGTAAGTATATATTGATTATAAAGTTTTACCTATTTTCATGATATTGAGCAAATGCATGTGTAGTTTTTACATAGGTATTTATGATGGGCTGGGATAGGTTAAGGAGATAAGGTGTTTTTAACTGTAGTTTTAAATATGCTAACTGAGCCAGTGGTTCTGGAGATTTCTGGCAGAGAGTTCCAGATTTTGGGACCTTTTATGTACATGAATTTTTGAAAAGATTTAGCCTGACACGGGGAATGTCATAGAGTTTTTGTGCCTAGTGTTGTGTCTATGAGTCCTATTGCAACTGTCAAGAAAGCACTTCAGGTCAGGATTTATGTTAGAATTGATTGTTCTGAATGTAGGTTGCACAATAGTACGAGTGAATGTTTTGTATACTAGTGAATAGGTTTAGGTGTTTGAAGAGTGGGGGTAAGTAAGTGGATTGTGTGAGCATTCGCACTGCAGCTTTTTGTTGGGTTATTATTGGTTTTAGGTGATTTGATATAAAACTATCAGGTTTAGAAAGACACTGGAGCAAACACTAGGGCATATTTATTAGAAAACGTTTCGGTCCTGAGACCTTGATCACTTCTCAGGACCGTAACGTTTTTCTAATAAATGTCCTAGTGTTTGCTCACGTGTCTTTCTAAAGCAGTTTGTCAGTATTTATTACCAAGGTTTATACCACAACTATCGGGTACTTCAACAGGTCGCAGATCTGCTACAACCTGCAGAAAGATGGAGACTGGGACTGGGGCGTCTTCGAGAGACTCCCTCTGAACAACACCCAAAACGCCCTGGCCTTCACTGGTTGTCTCCTGCTGCTACTCTGCTACATTCCTGGTGATTCCTGCTTTCCCATTGTTTGCTTTCTCCGCTACATGACATGGCTTCTACACTAAACTGAGAGGTGTATATATCTCAGTGTATATCCCCTAGAGTTTAACACCCAAAGAACAGCGCCAATGACCTTTCGTAATCGGATCACCTGAATATTATCTAATGTCAGATTGAAGAATGGATTTGAGGAAGTGAAAGTATTTAAATATTAAAGGGAAAGTGGGATACGAGGGATATGGCGTATGCGCAAGGTAATATTTATGAAGGGATTCAAGGAAATTGGTTTGCCAGACATTAGTCCAGGAGGTGGAAAGTAGTGCCTGCTCTCTGAAGGATAAGTAGTGATATGAAAAATATATATAATTTATGTCTGACAGGGATGATCGCTGCATATCTACAGTTGTGGAGAGGCACCAAGTACTCCCGTTTTCCTGGCTGGCTGGACACCTGGCTCAAGTCTAGGAAGCAGCTGGGCCTGCTCTCTCTATTGATGGGATGCACACATGTAAGTATAGACCCCTGGCTGCCTTCAAGAAGGCACTGGACAATCACCTAAAGTCAGTACCTGACCAACCGGGCTGTGGTTGGAACATCAGTTTGCATGCGGCCAGCAATAACAGCCTGGTTGATCGGACCCTGATCCACCACGAGGCCTGGTCTCAGACCGAGCCTCGGGGGCGTTGACCCCCGAAACCCTCTCCAGGTATACTCCAGGTAAGTAAATGTGTGAAGAAGCCTCTTTGCTGCTATGATCCACACACTTAAGTCTTAATCTCTGTATTTTCTTCTCAGTTACATGGCACTCAGCTCGGGGAAACATTGTAGTCGCTTATCTAATCGTTTTATCTTTGCTTGTAAAAAAAAACGAATGTTTAGATCTTGGGTGTAGCCTCTTAACATTCAGTTGATGTGTGTACTTGAACATTAACCTCTTGTGTCATTTTGACTGTTTTAAATGCGACATTTTTTTTTTTTTAAATATCTCAAGCATGCCTCACTGTCGGCTTCAAGCATTAATACTTAACGCATCTTATATGAGGGATGATGCCCTGTGTATTTAAGCTGTGTAAGTACAAATTGTTCAATATTCTAACAGCTAATAAACTCAGAATAGAATTTCATGCAATAAATGGAAAATACTTCCTCTTGTCTGCCTAAATTTTTTTTTAGCACTGGTATGATTTACTCAATGTATGACTTGCATTGTTATTCAGCTTTGTAAGTCTCAGTCTGCCAATTTTATTATGAACAAATTGTGATACTAATTTTTATTCAGTACTGGAAATGTCTCCTTGAGTCGGCTTCAAACCTTTTCTTGTATTTTGCTGCATTGAGGTAGAGGGGGCTGGTCTTGTGGGATAAGGGGATACCAGTTTCAGATCGCACAGCGACTGAAACACATGTAACTTTTATGGGATCTCCAGTCCCTGGACCCATTATGTACCTCGTTAATCTTTTGACTACCGCCCACAGGATGGGTATGGGATGCATAATAAAGATGTTAAACTAACTCTTAATCACCTGGGGCATAGAATGTGATCATGTTTGATCCAAGGAAAAGTGGTTCTAATTCTCTGGATGAATGGCTCTTCATCTTGGCTTGTCAGTTAGCAGTTTGAGAACAATAATACGAAAAGAACTTCAACTGAATTTTATTGACTTAAGACTCAGGGAGATTGACACCAGTCAGTCCATCTATCATCATTCTATCATGCAGGAGGAGCCACATGTCTATGGTGCATCCAACAAAATAAGCAGACTCTTGGATGTCACCACCGCCCGCCTCCGGCTGGGTTACAAGTATCTTTGGCAGGTTAAATCACCACCACCAGATGTAGACTTTGCCAGTTGGATTATTGTCACACCCTGCGTCATTATGTACTGGAGTGCGATAAAATTAATGAATTCAGAGACAACTCACTCAGAAATATTTAAGATATGTCAAAGTATTTTATCCACAGTGGTATATTACAGACCATTCTGGAAAAATACCCTGACTTTGCTCCCTGTAAATAATGCATTGCCACGTGTGTGTGTGTGTGTGTGTGTGTTAGTTACCATTTTGTCCTAGGCGCATGTCGATTGAAAACTGGGCCTGTTGTATGTTAGTTAGTTACCATTTTGTCCTAGGCACATGTCGATTAGACACTAGGCCTGTTGTATGTATGTGTGTGTGTGTGTGTGTGTGTGTAACGAAACACTTCGAAATGTTTCGGTCCCGCCGGGAATTGAACCCGGGCCCTCCGTGCGTGAAGCAAGAGCGTTAGTTACCATTTTGTCCTAGGCACATGTCGATTAGACACTAGGCCTGTTGTATGTATGTGTGTGTAACGAAACACTTCGAAATGTTTCGGTCCCGCCGGGAATTGAACCCGGGCCCTCCGTGCGTGAAGCAAGAGCGCTAGCCACCATGCCATCGGGGCGTGTGTGTGTGTGTGTGTGTGTGTACTCACCTAATTGTGGTTGCAGGGATCGAGACTCAGCTCCTGGCCCCGCCTCTGCGCTGCCCGCTACTGGGTATCTGCTCTTCCTGCTCCATGAGCTTTATCATACCTCGTCTTAAAACTGTGTATGTTTCCTGCCTCCACTATGTCTTTCTCTAGACTATTCCACTTCCTGACTACTCTGTGGCTGAAGAAATGCTTCCTAACATCCCTTTGACTCATCTGAGTCTTCAGCTTCCAGTTGTGTCCCCTTGTTTCTGTGTTCCCTCTCTGGAACATCCTGTCACTGTCTACCTTGTCGATTCCCTGCAGTATTTTGTATGTCATTATCATGTCTCCTCTGACCCTTCTTTCCTCCAGTGTTGTTAGTCCTATTTCCCTCAGCCTTTCTTCATAGGACAGACCCCTGAGTTGTGGAACTAACCTTGTCGCAAACCTTTGCACTTTCTCTAGTTTCTTTATGTGCTTGACCAGGTGTGGGTTCCAGACTGGTGCTGCATATTCTAGTATGGGCCTGACGTACACGGTGTACAGTGTCTTGAACGATTCCTTGTTAAGGTAACGGAACGCTAGTCTTAGGTTTGCCAGTCGTCCATATGCTGCCGCATAAGTTCCTTGATGCTGTTAAAGGGCTCTTGATCTAGGGAACTGGATCTGTGCTCCAGTTCCCTGAATTAAGCCTGAATACCTTCCATCACCCCCCCCCACAGGTGCTGTATAATCCTACGGGTTTTGCGTTTCCCCCTTGATTATAATAATACATAATCCCAAGGAGTTGTATTCCCCTTATGGCTTCAACATTTTATTTTAAATATAATAATAATAATAAATGTTGTACGTATTCCTTTCAGGGTTGCTTGGCCATCTTCGTCAATATAAACTGGCACCAGGCCATTTCATGGACCCAATCAACCTACATCACTTGTGGTGAGTGCAGCCAAATGTCTCTTTATTAATCTCCTAATGACATCAAATCTTTAATTTTTAAAGGGGTGAACTGGCAAGCAAGGGGAAAGCCTATTTCATTTAGCCAAAAGCTACAGTGGCAGGTCATATGAATAAGATAGATCACTTGTCCTGTTTCCTGACGAATTTTACCAAACCTAAATGTTCACTAGGTTAATATACATATATTAAGTATGAAACGCTAAACCCATAAGGGTCACAGAGCGCTTGGGATGATGGGAGGTAATTAGGTACGATCAAAGGCGAGTTAGCGTAGTTTCAATTCCCTGATAATGAGCCATTTCCCAGCATCAAAGCGAGATTAGATATGTTTTATGAAATTTATAAAAATGTTGCAAACCCCTAATGTCAAGATAAGCTACACATGAAGCTGTATATCTTATCTTACTAAAAATAAGTCAAGCACTTAGTTGTGTGGAATAAGCTAATGAATGGTGTGAATGCCAGTTAAGTTGTATCATATATACATGTAGAAATAAATATTATTATTATTATAAGAAGGCCACATTTGGGATTCAAACCTAAAACCCTGGTGTATCTTTATAAAAAAAATTGCTATTGATCTTGGGTTGAGTAGGTGCCAGTTTGCCAGTTTTATTGAAAAAATTGAGAAATTTGAAAATTCTTGTGGTTTAGCGCTTCTTTTGATTATAATAATAATGGTTTTCCTGAGATAATTTGTGAATGCCTTATTCGAGAAACTTCATATTGTATGTCAACTCTTCTGTTCTTGAGGTAACTATATTTATCCAAGGAATGTGAATGTAGCTCCAATTCCTTTGATCAAGAGCCCTTCATCAACATCCATGCTCCCTTCTTAAAGGGCAGTGATTAGATAGGAATTTTAGATATGACTTAAAAAAATAATACAAGGGCATAGGTTTTTATTATTAAAATTGGTTACACCTCACGTCCATGGGTGGGTTAGGAAGGTAAGCACAGGTAAGGGATACTTGGAGGGTATTCCGGGGGTCAATGCCCCCGCGACCCGGTCCATGACCAGGCCTTACAGATGCACATAAATGGATTAGAGGACCAGTCCTCTATTATTATTATTATTATTATTATTATAATCAACACCAAGTGCTAAACCCACTAGGGTCATACAGCGCAGGACCAATCTTCTAACCCCCCAAAAATCAGAAAAAGTGACTTATTTCCATTGGTCAGGTGTGCTGCTGGCGGCTGTGATGACCATCCTGGGTGTGACATCACTACCCTCGGTGTCAGTCAAGTTAACATGGAGAGAGTTCTCAGTGGTTCAGAGGTACCTGGGCTGGATCTCCATTATCCTTCTCACCTCACACCTCACATTTCTCTCTGTCGGTGGTTTACTGCGTCCTCTTTCCTGTTACTTCCTGCTGTCGGGGACACAGGTACAGTATTTTTATTTTTGTATTGAAATGCTAAACTCATAGGGGCCATATAGCACCTGGGAAATGGGAAGTAAGTTTATTTAGGCACATATACACATAATTACAATTACAGTATCATACATATTGTGTAAAGGTAGAAAGTTGAAAGTGAATATAGATAAGAGTAAGGTGATGAGGGTATTAAACGATTTAGATAAAGAAAAATTGGATATCACATTGGAGGGAGGGAGTATGGAAGAAGTGAATGTTTTCAGATATTTGGGAGTTGACTTGTGAGTGGATGGGTTTATGAAGGATGAGGTTAACCATAGAATTGATGAAGGAAAAAAGGTGAGTGGTGTGTTGAGGTATCTGTAGAGGCAAAGAACGTTACCCATGGAGGCAAAGAAGGGAATGTATGAAAGTATAGTGGTACCAACACTCTTACATGGGTGTAAAGCTTGGGTTGTAAATGCTGCAGCGAGGAGGCGGCTGGAGGTAGTGGAGATGTCGTGTCTAAGGGCAATGTGTGGTGTAAATATTATGCAGAGAATTCATAGTGGAAATTAGGAGGAGGTGTATAGTTATTAAAAGTATTAGTCAGAGGGCTGAAGAGGGGCTGTTGAGGTGGTTTGGTCATTTAGAGAGAATGGAACAAAGTAGAATGACTTGGAGAGTGTATAAATCTACTGGGGAAGGAAGGCAGGGTAGGGGTCGTCCCCGAAAAGGTTGGAGGGAGGGGGTAAAGGAAGTTTTGTAGGTGAGGGGCTTGGACTTCTAGCAAGCGTGAATGAGCGTGTTAGACAGTGGTGAATGGAGACGAATGGTTTTTGGGACCTGTGGTGCTGTTGGAGTGTGAGCAGGGTAATATTTTGTAAAGGGATTCAGGGAAACCGGTTAGCCGGACTTGAGTCCTGGAAATGGGAAGTACAATGCCTGCACTTTAAAGGAGGGGTTTAAGGATATTGGCAGTTTGGAGGGACTTCTAAACTGTTGTATCTGAGTGCCTCTGCAAAGACAGTGATTATGTATGAGTGATGGTGAAAGTGTTGAATGATGAAAGGTTTTTTCTTTCTTTTTGGGTCACTCTGCCTCGGTGGGAAACGGCCGAGATGTTAAAAAAAAAAAAAAGTGTAAAACCCACAAGGGTCATACAGTGCATTATAATAATAATAATAATGACTGTCAGCTGAGCTAAGTTACTCTGTTACCCTGGGAAAATCATCATGATTACCCCCAGAATTTGACTTAACTTTGCAGATAATGGTTCCTGTGTGCTTCCTCACGCTGATATTCAAAATTCCTTTGGTGCTGCCGTGCATCGACTCTCGTTTGACCAAGATCCGTCGAGGCTATGAGAGGCATAATTCCACTGACTCTGATAATCAGACACCTAAATTAATTCCTTAAACTTTTAATGTTCAAGTAAGTTTGATTAGATTACCAGTTGATCTCAAATTTGGCATACTATGCACTAGCAGTCTGAAGTTCATTCTTAAATATTTATATGTTGTGCCAAAGGTGAGCAATAGACAGTAGAGTAGTTCATTTTTCAGCTTCTCCTGGAGTCTGATGCTCTGTGGCCATTTTATCAAATTTTCATCTGTTAACAGTCAACAAATACATAGTATATAAATTACATTTAAATTTCTTGTTATTTTGTCATGTCTAGCAATTCAATATGATCTTCCATTGATGAGCTAATATCCAAGATTTATCTTCACATTATTGTTGCATAAAGAAAAGTATTTTAATGGCTAGTGTTCATTGTGTAATTAATGATTGTCATGAATTATTATTATAATCAAAAGAAGATTGTCATGAAAATTTTTCTACTTGCAATTAAAATAGAGAATTATTATAATCAAAAGAAGTGCTAAACCACAAGGGTTATACAGCTAAAATAGAGAAATCAACCCTTTGGGAGACAACCTTAGAAAAAAAAGTGCTCTCATATTTCTCTGGGTATCTTTCCTTTTTGTTTAAAACTAGAAATTTACCCACTGAATATTTGCTGATGCACTTTTATTAGGATGTGAACCTCATGAGATGCAAAAACTAAATTTTGATTCCTTGACTCTTTGAAATGTACATTTTGAAAGCCTAGTTATCTCAGACCTCAAAATATAGAGTTGTCCCAACCATGAAAAATGTTTTTCATTTTCAAGTTAGTGAAGATCTAGATTATTATTATTATAATCAAATAGAAGCGCTAAACCACAGGGGTTATAGTGAAGATTTAGAGCCTAGTTTGCATATGGGTAATAATATAATGAAACACGTGGTTGCAGAACCAAGGACTGTAGTTCAATATGCAGCGCTTAGGGAAGAATCCGAAAAGCTAGTTGACTGAGGCAGTTTATCCTTTTCACCAACATGCATCCTCCCATCACACACACTGTTTGACCTGATGTGTGTGTGTGTTTCATCAGAAGAGATTATATAGTGCCTGTGGGGGAGGGGATGGAAGGCATTCAGGCTTAATTCAGGGAAGTGGAGCACAGATCCAATTCCCTAGATCAAGAGCCCCTTTTTTTTTTTTTTTTTTTTTTCAACAAGTCGGCCGTCTCCCACCGAGGCAGGGTGACCCAAAAAGAAAGAAAATCCCCAAAAAGAAAATACTTTCATCATCATTCAACACTTTCACCACACTCATACATAATCACTGTCTTTGCAGAGGAGCTCAGATACGACAGCTGAGAAAAGTCCCTCCCAGCTGTCACTATCTCAGACCCCTCCTTTAAAGTGCAGGCATTGTACTTCCCATTTCCAGGACTCAAGTCCAACTAAATCAATTAACTGGTTTCCCTGAATCCCTTCACAAAATGTTACCCTGCTCACACTCCAACAGATCGTCATGTCCCAAAAACCATTCGTCTCCATTCACTCCTATCTAACACGCTCACACATGCTTGCTGGAAGTCCAAGCCCTCGCCCACAAAACCTCCTTTACCCCTTCCCTCCAACCTTTTCTAGGACGACCCCTACCCCGCCTTCCTTCCCTACAGATTTATACGCTCTCCAAGTCATTCTACTTTGATCCATTCTCTCTAAATGACCAAACCACCTCAACAACCCCTCTTCAGCCCTCTGACAAATACTTTTAGTAACTCCACACCTTCTCCTAATTTCCACATTCCGAATTTTCTGCATAATATTTACACCACACATTGCCCTTAGACAGGACATCTCCACTGCCTCCAGCCTCCTCCTCGCTGCAGCATTTGCAACCCATGCTTCACACCCATATAAGAGTGTTGGTACCACTATACTTTCGTACATTCCCTTCTTTGCCTCCATGGCTAACGTTTTTGTCTCCACAGATACCTCAATGCACCACTCACCTTTTTCCTTCATCAATTCTATGGTTAACCTCATCCTTCATAAACCCATCCGCTGACACGTCAACTCCCAAATATCTGAAAACATTTACTTCTTCCATAATCCCTCTCTCCAAAGTGATATCCAATTTTTCTTTATTTAAATCGTTTGATACCCTCATCACCTTACTCTTATCTATGTTCACTTTTAACTTTCTACCTTTACACACTCTCCCAAACTTGTCCACTAACCTTTGCAACTTTTCTTAGAATCTCCCATAAGCACAGTATCATCAGCAAAAAGTAACTGTGTCAACTCCCATTTTGCATTTAATTCTCCATAATTTAATCCCACCCCTCTCCCCAACACCCTAGCATTTACTTCTTTTACAACCCCATCTATAAATATATTAAACAACCATGGTGACATTACACATCCCTAAGACCTACTTTTACCGGGAAGTAATCTCCTCTCTCCTACACACCCTAACCTGAGCCTCACTATCCTCATAAAAACTCTTTACAGCCTTCAGTAACTTACTACCTATTCCATACACTTGCAACATTTGCCACATTGCTCCCCTATCCACTCTATCATATGCCTTTTCTAAATCCATAAATGCAATAAAAACTTCTCTACCTTTATCTATATACTGTTCACATATATGCTTCACTGTAAACACTTGATCTACACATCCCCTACCCACTCTAAAGCCTCCTTGCTCATCTGCAATCCTACTCTCTGTCTTACCTCTAATTCTTTCAATAATAACCCTGCCATACACTTTACCTGGTATACTCAGTAAACTTATTCCCCTATAATTTTTACACTCTTTTATCCCCCTTCCCTTTATATAACGGAACTATACATGCTCTCTGCCAATCCCTAGGTACCTTCCCCTCTTTCATACATTTATTAAACAAAAATACCAACCACTCCAGCACTATATCCCCCCCTGCTTTTAACATTTCTGTCATGATTCCGTCAATTCCAGCTGCTTTACCCCCTTTCATTCTACGTAATGCCTCACGCACCTCCCCCACACTCACATCCTGCTCTTCTTCACTCCTAAATGATGTTGTACCTCCCTGGCCAGTACATGAAATTACCGCCTCCCTCTTTTCATCGACATTTAAAAGTTCCTCAAAATATTCCCGCCATCTACCCAATACCTCCAGCTCCCCATCTACTAACTCCCCTACTCTGTTTTTAACTGACAAATCCATTCGTTCCCTAGGCTTTCTTACCTTGTTTATCTCACTCCAAAAATTTTCTTGTTTTCAGCAAAATTTCTTGACAGAGCCTCTCCCATTCTTTCATCCGCTCTTCTTTTGCACTCTCTCACCACTCTCTTCACCTTTCTTTTACTCTCCATATACTCTTACCAGCATCAAATTATTATAATCAAAAGAAGCGCTAAACCACAGGGGTTATACAGCACCAGCATCAAAGAATCTCCCATGAGGGTCATCTGAAATTGAGGTAGTTGTATGTTTGGAAAGAATTCTCAAGAGCATCTATTAGAAGTTGAGGTGAAGGGTAGTTAGGAGAAATTCCTAGAGTATTCCTTTGAAGTTGAGGTGGATGATGGCAAGTTCTCATAGTATCTTCTGCCAGCTGAGGAAGGTGGTTTGTGGCTGGGAGTTCCTGGAGCACTCCATAAAAATTGAGCTAGGTGTATGGGATAAGTTCTTAAGCATTCCCTGCAAGCTGAGGCAGATGGAATCCATGTATTCCTGGATTAATAATATTATAATATACTATACCTGTAATCACAAAAAAGCACTAAATTTGTATCGAGTTCTCAGAGCAGAGGGTAGCCAGGCCATCCTGGAACATCCACAAGAGGCAGATAGGTTATATCTTGCAATGCCAAGAATCAATAGGTCCCAGAGAGAGAAGACCAATGCACTAGAGGATAAGACTGTTGGGGCCACAAACCAAGACATCAGAGACAACTGCATAACTGATTCAATGATGGAAGCCCCTTATCACCTAGGGATTTTGTAATTTAATATAGTCATGGCATGCTATGTAATATACTGCATTCAATGTGTGTAGTTCCTTTTCCTTGTGTTTTTGTTCTTGTGTAATGTAATACCTGCATCAGTGATGCACTTTTATGACAAGTCACTTCAGGGCTGTATCCTCTGGGAAGGGCAAGGTCAGCTGCCTCTTTTTCCTAGAATTCTGAAGTAAATACTATATAATAAATATATAAAGAATAGACAATGTTGAGATGTGATGACTCGCGAAATCATAATGACACAATTGCAAACAAACTACGGTACAGGTAGGAATTGAACTCGACTCCCTTGCCGCGAGTTCAATCCCCACCCGTACTGTAGTTTGAGATGTTACCATACTTATTCACCATTCAATAGTGCTATTAGGCTATTTGTGTTCATAAATTAAAACTATGGACCTAAGCCCTTAACTACTGTTTAGTGACCATTAACCTGTTTTAGTAGTGGCCCCTCTTGAGATTTTGCTCAGATTATGGGCCTGTGGTTGGTGCTGTGAAGAATGCACCAGTGATTTAGTTTTAAGGCCAATAGCTGCATTATGTGGCACAGCTGTGTTTAACTGTAAATAGTTGCCTGCTGTGTAGAACACTAAAAGATCCTGTCATCGTTCAAATAAAGATGTCTTTCCATTTCACAATTGTATTACTCTACCTTGCCTTGGTGGGACATGGCCATTAAGGTTAAAAACACACACATATAAACACAAACACATGGAAGAAATCACAATAAAATGCGTGATTACAGATACGTAAAAATACCACAGTGAAAATAGGAAATTAATCTTGTCTTTATCAAATCTGAACGTATTTGGTTAGTGGCTTAAACCACCTCTAAACACAGCATTAAAGTTAAATGCAACATGATTTTGTGAAGGCAAATTTTAAAGGTTAAGAGTTTAATCTCCTAAATAAACAGTGATGCAATGGTATGAGAATGGTATTCTCTTATTTTGGTATGTAAAATGGCATTCTTGCACTATTTTAAATCCAAACTTACAAATCTCTAACTTCATGACATGCATTTATAGTTCTATCCCTGGAAGATATATGAGAATAATTAAGCAACACACTTCACTGAACTTCGTACTTAAGTTAGATCATAGGCAAAGTTGGCCTATAATCTAATTTGTCCCTTAAGTACGATGCATCAACTGGACACACACTTCTTTCAGAGTACTTATATGAAAGGATTACTAGTATACTGTAGTTTGTGAAGACATGTTAATTAATTGCAGCATACAACTGTTAGAAACAATGAAGGAAAACAAGGGTAGAAGGCTTGGAAGCAGAGGGCCATAAAGAAAATGACATTTGTTTCAGTGACACTGACAGATAACAAGATTGTTTCCATCAATCATGGTCAGTTTTTACACAATTATAAAACTATATGAAACAATGTTTATTTATACCAACTTTTCCCATGAATCAACTAGGTCACTAGCAGACACTTTTAGTTCCATTCCAAACATAATTTCTGAGCTGGATACTTCAAGTGACTGGCCAAAAGCAAAAAATCCAGACTTTGGAAAAAATAACGTAAGAATTCCTTTGCAAACATTTTAGAATGCCATTAAAAACAAAGTTAAAAGACAATCGCAGCATAGAGACTTTCTAGACAACATACAGTGGACCCCCGAGTTTCGAAAAAACTTCCCTCCTGAAGTCTGCTCAAGTGCCATTACCGAACAAATTTACTCCCTTAAGAAAAAATGTCACGTAGGTTAGTCTATTTCAGACACCCAAAAATACACTTCCACAAGCACTGACAATATTATACTTACATAACTGTACGATTTCCGGGGTTTACGAAACTCGGGGGTCCACTGTATTCTGCCAGATCTGAAGGCATTGATGAAATGTTCAAAAGTAATTCCATGCACTTCTGAATAAAAATGTGGTTTTAGCAGCATGAACCTTATTATGACAAACAAGGTCTAGGCTATTAACCTATGTGAGTGATCTCGTATTTACTAACCTTTGGGGTCCTCCGACTCAAACCTGAAAACAAGATGACTGTGTATATAAATGGCTTAAGTGCCATTGTTCAGCAATCAATAAACAAGAGTAGCCAAGTCCAAGGGGCTCACACTGGAGCCAGGAGAGCAAAAGTTCAAGGTGAGCTTAAATAATTTATTTAAATTGAATTTAATAAGGTGTATTTTTTTTACTGTAATCCTAAGCTGCACATCGACATTGCACTTAAAATTTACATTATGGGTACAGTTACACACGTGATTTGTTGCCCACAAAAATGTCACTTATTACAAAAGTTTAAAAAAAATAAAAGGCTCAGAACAAACCTCTGGTCTAAACATTTCCCATCCAAATTATTATATAAACCCACCAATGTGCTGCCTATTCCTTCCATGTATTGATGTGTAGGGTGCAAGTAGTGTTAGCCTACTAAACCTTTTGGTTAAATAGCCACCACTTAAAACTTTTTATTTAATAATTTCTATTGTTAGCTATTTTTATTGATCAGGGTGGTTGTTATTCTGTACATAAGTAAATTTATTTAGGTACAAGTCCACATAAGTACAATTATCATATAGTGATGTGTGTACAGTATCTAGGATAACCCCCCCAAAAAGTTAAAAGTGACTTATTTCCATTGGGGTAATATCTAATGACACTAAAAATTACTGTAGCTTCAACTACAAAATACATCCTAATATTCAGTGCATATGGCCTCAAAAATTCCCTGCACTTTGTCATCTTTCAAAAAAATTTACCCACGACCCTTGGCTGTATGGGAGTGCTGCACTCACCATTATCGAAAGGGTGTTACCAAATCTGAGCAACATTCAAAATGCATTCCCTCACTTTTTTATTTAGCACTAAGTCACTGTGAATAAATGCAATAACTAAAGGCCTGATTCTGTCTCCTTAGCCAACATTTTTACATTTGAAAAACTAATATTTACCAAATTTTTCATGTCATAAGAATCAATTTGGGTATTAACTTTAAGATGGGTAGTAATATCAATGAATTTCTCAATGAAATACCACAGGGAACAAATTTATAGTACTGGTTTGGTATCAAATTTCTTTAGATCTATGATACGAGTCACAATAATCATTTAATACTTCCTTGAGAGTCTATGTTCAATACTGCACATAATGTTGATAACAATACATGTAATACACAGCCTTCTATTCAGCAAGTAGTCACCAGTGAGAAAGATGAATTCACTTAATTATAGGCAAGTACAAATAGGAAGTGCTGAGAAAGCTGAATTCACTTAATTATAGGCAAGTACAAATAGGAAGTGCATTTCTCTCACACTTAGCAGACGGAGAATTAAGTCTCCACCACGTCTTGTGCTGAATTACCCAAGAGTTTAATGCCTAACATGAATTGATTAAATATTTCAGTAAAAGATTTAAAACCTTGACAAATAAAACATGTTCAAGCCACACGGACTTGGCTCATTTTTGTAATAAGTACAAATAAAACAATGCACATGTGATAACCATATATTGATCTGTTAAATCCACTACATACTTATCATGAAGTTAGAAAATATACTTCGCATGCATACAACATAGCACTATCATGTTATGTCAAATGTTTTATCCCTGTCAAAAGCATTAAGTCACTTATGTAATAGCTGTAATAAGTAATACAGTTAACCCTTAAACTGTCCACACGTAGATCTACGTTGACGTGCGTAGCGCACTGAATATTTTGAGAAAAAATATATTGTTCTTTTTGTTTAAAATGAAGAGCGCATTTTTTTTGGCATTCCCGAATTTTGTAATACTGCGCACACTGAGTGCACAGACCCATTCTCTAATGTCTAGGCAACTCAGGCTTATCGTGGCAAGGTTAAAAGCATTTAAAAAAAAACGTAGATCTACATTCGGAGCACTACGCACATCAACGTAGATCTACGTGTGGACAGTTTAAGGGTTAAAATACAGCTGTATTCTGCAATGGTCTTCAAAATTATAAATAGCAGACTCAACATTAAATAATATATAAAGATAAATGAACATATATAGGACTAGACATAAATGAAAAATACACTAATGTTATAGGAAGAGAAAAAACTTAGACCAGAGACAAGAAATTTCATTTATTAGACATCTCAAATATTATATTGAAGTAATAGTTCTTACTTGCATATGGGTGCTTACAAGACATGAGGACCTTTTTAAGCAAGCTTCAATCTCCATCACTTGCCACCTTCGGTTACTCAATTCAGAGACACTGGTGTTATTTCCTTAAATTTACTACAACTTGTAAAAAATATATATTCTTAAATGATAAATACTAATAATTGTATCATTCTATTCAAGTATTCACACCCACACAAACACCATGAGAGCCACATACAAATGTGCATGCGCATGCTAGCACAAGCACATGTGTGCACATGCATTTTCAAACACACATGCCCACACATGCTTGTACACACACACAAGTTCCTCACTCTCTAATTGAAGTGTAGCTTGAAGGTGCTTGACTGGCTGATGCAAATATAGAGAAGAGTCGTCGGAAGAGGATGACAGCAGATGCAAGCTGATCTGCATAGGAAGGTTGGTGGTAAGACTGTCAGGGAATCCCAAATGGAACAACTAAATCTTCCTTATGATCCACCTTTATGTGTGACAGTGCTGCTACCACCTTCTTTGTTGAAGAAATCATCTGGGAATTAAAGATACAATGTTAGGGAAACTGGTTAGCTGGACTCTTAGTCCTGGAAATGGGAAGTACAGTGCCTGCACTCTAAAGGAGGGATATTTGCTGTTTAGAAGAACATCTAAACTCGTATCTGCACATCTCTGGCAAAACAGTGAAAATGTGAATGATGGTGAGAGTTTCTCTTTTGGGGTCACCCTGCCTTGGTGGGAGACAGCCAGTGTGCTAAAAAAAAAATAAGGTCAGAATGAATGTTGTACTTGCTTAACAAGCATTTGCTCAAGTCATGAATTAATGTGTGCAGCACGAGAGTGAGGGAACTGACACAATGGTAGGATAAGGATTAAGAACAATTTTGAAGTACAGAATGTAGTTAAAATATTTTGTACAATGTTACTGTAGCTGATGATTCAACACTGATGGATGAGTGCTAACGTTAAGTTTACCAAGTGGTTTTTAATTCCTTAGTGTTGAAAATCCTTTACTTAGTGCTTACCTATGCTCTCGTCGGCATTTATCTTTTTAACTGTCTTCTATTACACTGTGTAGATTATTTAACTGTCTTGTATTACACTCTGTGTAATTAATGTACTATTATAATCAAGGGTAAATAATAGTGTAAGGGTAAATAATAAAGCTGTATGACCTGCCTATTTAATCAATGGAATTTATATAAAGATGCACAATAAAGATAAGGTAGATTATTGTGTGCAGGTCAGCAAGAACTAACAGGAAACTTTATGCCAAATCATGAACCTCCTTGACTTCACGTATACAGGAAGGCCCCGCTTTATGGCATTACGCTATTGCGGCCCCTTTTCAATTATACCCATTTTCCCTTTATATGGGCCAATTCCACTATTGTGGCATTCTTTCATCCCGATAAAAATATTTTAAGGTAAGTAATGTGTGTACTGTATATTTCTTTTTTCTTTTTGTTAGGCCTAGCTCTATTGCATACTTAATATATGGTAGTGTAAACATGTTATTAGGCTTTTATATATATATTTGAAAGTGAAAAAAAAGGGTATGTTCCACTTTCTGGTGATGTTCACTTTTTGTTGGTAGTCCGGAACCTAACCTGCTGTATAACTGGGGTCTTCCTGTATTTGAAATTATGCACATTAGTGAAAATTTCATTATTACAAGAATATAAAA
Organism: Cherax destructor; assembly: GCA_009830355.1. Taxonomy (NCBI): domain Eukaryota; kingdom Metazoa; phylum Arthropoda; class Malacostraca; order Decapoda; family Parastacidae; genus Cherax; species Cherax destructor. The sequence goes on along the minus strand of WNWK01004368.1, from coordinate 112,740 downwards.
ACCAATTGTCCACTATATTATAATGTACTGAAAATACATACCAAATTGAAATCTGCCAATAATATTGGCTGGGCAGATAAGATTCTCTCTACTGCTGGCACATCACATAAGAGTTGAGCTTCAGGGTGGACTCTGTTGGGAATCTGCCAGAAGAACTTTCATTTTAATACAGTGCTAAAGTTATTTCTTGTTAGATAAATGGACAATGATGCAACTAATCTAACATTTTGCTGGTAATTCTACCATTATTACTAAGTTATTTCTTAGCTACAGTTATATGTTACAACATTTCATCTTAACAGACCATTAGGAAGTTTTTGAGAACTATAAATTTTAGTATTTTTCATTGTTGTGGTATTTATGGTTTGGTGTGCAAGTGCTTGTGAATTTCTTGAAAGAGTAGGCAATCAAGAATGATAAAATCTTACATTATTATTATGATACTATAACCATTTCATGGGTAGTAGTAATAACATGCCACAGATGCCCACAGGATGAATTACTGTACTGAAAATTAGAGGTTACCCTGATTAATGGATGCAAAATTCATACACAAACACCATTACCATCACTAATCTCATTTTATTATTTGTAATTATTAGATTTTATGTTTTCAGAATACTATCCTGGTTCTAAAAAAAGTGTCCGCGTGCACTACGTATTGGTAAATAAGACTGTTGAGTAGACTTCAGGATGTACATGTTTATAGAGGGGCCACAGATATATCAGATCACTTTTTAGTTATAGCTACAGTGGGAGTAAAAGGTAGATGGGATACAAGGAAAATAGAACCAGTAAGTAAGAGAGAGGTGAAGGTTTATAAACTAAAAGAGGAGGCAGTTAGGGTAAGATATAAACAACTATTGGAGGATAGATGGGTTAGTGAGTGTAGGCAATGGGGTCGAAGATGTATGGGGTAGATTTAAAAATGTAATGTTAGAGTGTTCAGCAGAAGTTTGTGGTTAAAGGCGAGTGGGTGCGGGAGGGAAGAAGAGCGATTGGTGGAATGATGATGTAAAGAGAGTAGTAAGGGAGAAAAAGTTAGCATATGAGAGGTTTTTACAAAGTAGAAGTGATGCAAGGAGGGAAGAATATATGGAGAGAAAAAGAGAGGTTAAGAGAGTGGTGAAGCAATGTAAAAAGAGAGCAAATGAGAGAGTGGGTGAGATGTTATCAACAAATTTTGTTAAAAATAAGAAAAAGTTTTGGAGTGAGATTAATAAGTTGAGGAAGCCTAGGGAACAAATGGATTTGACAGTTAAAAATAGGAGAGGAGAGTTATTAAATGGAGAGTTAGAGGTATCGAGAAGATGGTGGGAATATTTTGAGGAGTTGTTAAATGTTGATGAAGACAGGGAAGCTGTGATTTCGTGTATAGGGCAAGGAGGAATAACATCTTGTAGGAGTGTGGAAGAGCCAGTTGTGAGTGTGGGGGAAGTTCATGAGGTAGTGTGTAGAATGAAAGCGGGTAAGGCAGCTGGGATTGATGGGATAAAGATAGAAATGTTAAAAGCAGGTGGTGATATACTTTGGGAGTGGTTGGTGCTATTATTTAATAAATGTATGGAAGAGGGTAAGGTACCTAGGGATTGGCAGAGAGCATGTATTGTTCCTTTGTATAAAGGCAAAGGAGACAAAAGAGAGTGCAAAAATTATAGGGGAATAAGTCTGTTGAGTGTACCTGGTAAAGTGTATGGTAGAGTTATTATTGAAAGAATTAAGAGTAAGACAGAAAGCAGGATAGCAGATGAACAAGAGGGCTTTAGGAAAGGTAGGGGGTGTGTAGACCAAGTGTTAAGAGTGAAACATATAGGTGAACAGTATTTGGATAAGGGTAAAGAGGTTTTTGTGGCCTTTATAGATTTGGAAAAGGTGTATGATAGGGTGGATAGGGGGGCAATGTGGCAGATGTTGCAGGTGTATGGAATAGGAGGTAGGTTACTGAAAGCAGTGAAGAGTTTTTATGAGGATAGTGAGGCTCAGGTTAGAGTGTGTAGGAGGGAGGGGACTATTTCCCAGTAAAAATGGGCCTTAGACAAGGATGTGTGATGTCACCGTGGTTGTTCAATATATTTATAGATGGGGTTGTAAGAGAAGTGAATGAGAGGGTCTTGGCAAGAGGTGTGGGGTTAAAAGATAAAGAATCAAATACAAAGTGGGAGTTGTCACAGTTGCTTTTTGCTGATGACACTGTGCTTTTGGGAGATTCTGAAGAGAAGTTGCAGAGGTTGGTGGATGAATTTGGTAGGGTGTGTAAAAGAAGAAAATTGAAAGTGAATATAGGAAAGAGTAAGGTGATGAGGATAAAAAGATTAGGTGACAAAAGATTGGATATCAGATTAGAGGGAGAGAGTATGGAGGAGGTGAATGTATTCAGATATTTGGGAGTGGACATATCAGCAGATGGGTCTATGAAGGATGAGGTGAATCATAGAACTGATGAGGGAAAAAGGGTGAGTGGAGCACTTCAGAGTCTGTGGAAACAAAGAACCTTGTCCATGGAAGTAAAGAGGGAAATGTATGAGAGTATAGTTATACCAACACTCTTATATGGGTGTGAAGCATGGGTGATGAATGTTGCAATGAGGAGAAGGCTGAAGGCAGTGGAGATGTCATGTCTGAGGTCAATGTGTGGTGTGAATATAATGCAGAGAATTCGGAGTTTGGAAATTAGGAGGAGGTGTGGGATTACCAAAACTATTATCCAGAGAGCTGAGGAGGGGTTGTTGAGGTGGTTCGGACATGTAGATAGAATGGAACGAGACAGAATGACTTCGAGTGTATAAATCTGTAGTGGAGGGAAGGCGGGGTAGGGGTCGGCCTAGGAAAGGTTGGAGGGAGGGGGTAAAGGAGGTTTTGTGTGCGAGGGGCTTGGACTTCCAGCAAGCATGTGTGAGCGTATTTTATAGGAGTGAATGGAGACAAATGGTTTTTAATAATTGACGTGCTGTTGGAGTGTGAGCAAAGTAACATTTATTAAGAAGGGATTCAGGGAAACCGGCAGGCCGGACTTGAGTCCTGGAGATGGGAAGTACAGTGTCTGCACTCTGAAGGAGGGGTGTTAATGTCGCAGTTTTATAACTGTAGTGTAAAGCACCCCTCTGGCAAGACAGTGATGGAGTGAATGATGATGAAAGTTTTTCTTTTTCAGGCCACCCTGCCTTGGTGGGAATCGGCCGATGTGTTAATAAAAAAAAAAAAAAAAAAATATTCCAAAGTCTTAATTATTGAGGGTTTGGAAAGTCTGACACATTTTCAAGAGTTTGCAGCTAAACTAAAGGTACACGAGTCAGTTGCAATGTGTCCCAAAAATAAGAACGTGAACAAATTCACGACTGCCTCAGCAGGAATGCAAGTGAGATAACTGAAGAAATATGAAAAAGGTAAGAAAAAAAAAAAAAGGTCAAACTAAAGGGAAAAAAAAGAAATTAAATAAATAGGCAACATGGAGGAAAGGGGAGGGATAAGCTGAAATAAACCAAGGTGGCAACTACAATGCCTTGTATGCAGAAACATTAAAATCCATGGAAATTGGATGCCTATTTTGACTCACCCAATTTTAAAGGTTTCATGGGCCAAATTGGACAATAAATTAGTAACCTATAAATTTTCAAAATTCAATATTTCCATAAAATTTATAGATATGTACACAAACTTTATATTTAAAAATCACTGATCATTTGATGCACATGAGGGGCTCTTGATCCAAGGAATTGAACCTCTCCTCACTTCCCTTGGAATGAACCTGATTACCTCCTGGACTAGAGTCCTGGAGATGGGAAATACAGTGCCTACACTCTGAAGGAGGGGTGAGAATATTTGCAGTTTTCAACTGTAGGATTGGCACCCCTCTAACAGGACAGTGATAGAGTGATGGTGAAAGTGTATCTTCTTTTTTGGGCCACCTTGCCTCGATGGAAAATGGCCAAAGTTAAAAAAAAAAAAAAAAAAAAAAAAAAAAAGCCTATCACATTTGTACATCCTCAGAATCATTGTACAAATTTATAGTTGTTAAAAATCTTTGCAGAGTGAGGAGTTAGAAGGCTGGGGTAAGGGCAATGACTTGACTCATGCAAGCACTGCATATAACTGAACGATTAGAAAGATATTAAGATAGCTACACTTATTTTTACTTCTTTCCTCTATACCCATGTGGGTTGTAAGAGGCGACTAAAATGCCAGGAGCAAGGGGCTAGTAACCCCTTCTGTATGAATTACAAAATGTAAAAAGAAGATAAACTTTATAGTTTTCTTCTTTTTCGGGTCACTCTGCCTCGGTGGGAAACGGCCAGTATATTAATTTTTTTTTTATTTTGACTAAAGTTGAGTAAAGAATTTAAGAGTATGTACTATACACTACCTTTTGTGGTGGGACCATATTTAACCGCTGATTGTACGTTTTCACCCTCTCTATGTACTCATGCTGCTCCAAGGTGTGGCACTCCAAAGCTCCCACATCAATAATATTGCTGTAACAAAGGTACAACAATATCATTTATAAGAAAAAATCTATGCTTATTCAACCTGACATTTGATAACACATTACAACCGAGCAACATTGCACATACACAGTACTTATATACACAAATAACACACACATAGGACAATGAAACTCATGACATTTCAGGCCAACTTGGACCATTAAATAGTCACAAGTTAGTGAATATTTAATGGTCTAAGTTGGACCGAAATGAAGTCATAAGTTTCATTCACCTATGTGAAGGTTATTTGTGTATTATCTTCGTAATTCAAATATTTTTATGCATTAGCAGATGCTGTAGTGCGTATTGTATTTTATTTGTACTGGATATTGTATTTTATTTGTAATTACTATTTAGAATAGTACAGATAATGGAATAATGTAATAAGCTAATGTAATACGAGTAATGTCATTTGAGAAGTCCTCTGTACTCAGCATTTCAAGCTTAATAAGCTGAAAACTTTACAATACATACGGTATACCGAACTTACAAAATAGCAATTTTAAATAATATTACTACTAACAAATAACAATTAATAACATGGTGTAATAAAAGTTTATAATAATAAAAAAGTGCTAACCCTACAAGGGTCATACAGCTTGGTGTAATAAAGTAATACACAATTACCCAGTAATTATAATACAGTGGTCCCTCGGTTTTCGTGCATCTCCAAACTTGAACATTTATGTAAATGTATTTTCCTAAGTGCTGTTGCAAGTGTATTTTTGGGGGTCTGAAATAGACTAGCCTACGTGACATTATTTCTTAAGGAAGTAAATTCGTTCGGTAATGGCACTTTAGCAGCATTCTGGAACGAATTTTCGGCGAAAACCGAGGGACCACTGTACATGTCGGCGGTTTCCCACCGAAGTGGGGTGGCCCAAAATGAAAAACGAAAGTTTCCCATTTTACATTTAGTAATATATACAGGAGAAGGGGTTACTTGCCCCTTGCTCCCAGCATGTTAGTCGCCTCTTACGACACGCATGGCTTACGGAGGAAGAATTCTGTTCCACTTCCCCATGGAGATAAGAGGAAATAAGAACAAGAACTAGTAAGAAAATAGAAGAAAACCCAGAGGGGTGTGTATATACATATGCTTGTACATGAATGTGTAGTGTGACCTAAGTGTAAGTAGAAGTAACAAGACATACCTGAAATCTTGCATGTTTATGAGACAGAAAAAAGACACCAGCAATCCTACCATCATGTAAAACAAATACAGGCTTTCGTTTTACACTCACTTGGCAGGACGGTAGTACCTCCCTGGGCGGTTGCTGTCTACCAACCTACTACCTATTATGTATATGTATAATTACTAATATAATTCTTACTCCCTAAGCCATGTGTGTCATAAAAGGCAATTAAAATGCCAGGAGCAAGGGGCTAGTAACCTCTTCTGTATAAATTACTAAATTAAAAAAAAAAAAAATCTTGTTTTTATTTTTTTAGGTCATCCTGCCTTAGTGGGATACTGCCAGTTCATTAAAAAAAAATTACTAATATAACTAGTACTATATAAATTCCTAAATGAAAAAGAAAACTTTATAGTTTTTTCTTTTTTTCGGGTCATTTACTGTACGGTATTGTCATAAGGCAATAATAACCCCACATGAAGAACATTAAAGAGAACCACACACTGTTTCACTTTCTCCATTTGTAACACTGACTTAGGCCAATAATTATGATTATTTTTATATTTAAAGGAGAGTGTTAAACCATACGGGGTTACACAACACCTGTGGAATAGGAGGCAATCAGGTTCAACCCAAGGAAGGTAAGAGCAAGTTCAACTGCCTAGTTCGAGAGCCCCTCACCAGCATTACAGAACCTCTCTGGAGGGAATCAATATATTCTCTTAACTGTTGCAAAATTATCTGGTTAAATGATTGGTGTCAATGTTCCTCATGATACTATATTATGCCTACTTGATGCCTAGTAAAAATTAAAAACAAACTTCATGTTTGAACTTTGTTGCCTAACTGAAACACAATCACAACTACCTGCAATTCATTATGTATAGTTGACCTCCATTTTTCTAAGAGAAATGGCCTCACAGATAAGCAGTTGCAGTATATGCACTAACAAAATTTTGAAAAACAAAGCAGTAAATATTAAGATAACAGATAAAATGGCAGACAAAGAAAATTTGTATGAAGGATGATGCACAAGTCCTATACCAACCATTCTACAGGCTGGATAGGATGTACACACAGCAGTCATCAATTGCAATTAAAATTTATCCATACCTTTATGTTTTCCCTTATTTTATCCTGCTCAGTAACTATACAGTGGACCCCCGCCTAACGAGCACTCTGGAAATCGTACAATTGTGCAAGTATAATATTGTAAGTGCTTGTGGAAGTGTATTTTTGGGGGTCTGAAATAGACTAACCTACGTGACATTATTTCGTAAGGAAGTAAATTCGTTCAGTAATGGCACTTGAGCAGGCTTCTGGAATGAATTTTGCTCGTTAGGCGGGGGTCCACTGTATATTATATACAGTACAGCAATTACATTAAGAAACAATGAGAACATGAGAATGATCATATAGAACAAAAAGTCACAATACCGTGACTGGAACAATACACAAATAACTAACACATAGGAGAGAGAGAGAGAGAAGCTTATGACAACGTTTCAATCCGACAAGCCGTTTACAAGTTACAGTGTGACTTGTAAATTATCCAAGTCAGGTCAAAACATTGTCATAAGCTTGCTTCTCTCTCCTATCTTCTGGTTATTCATACAATGACCACATACAAGAATTTAACAGTAGCATAACATTCAGGTTAACTAATGGTGTTCTTGAAAGGAAAAATAGGGGATCATATATGTCGCGACTATGGAAAAAATTTATCTAGTCAAACTCAAAATTGAATAAAACAAGCTGAATGAATTAGGTAAACAGATATGCACTATTGACCAAAAAAAAACATCTAACCTGGCTGTCTGCTGCAGAATTCGATTAAGAGCAGTTTGCTCATCTGACTTTTTTGTGGCAGAACTTGAATAGTGGTTGCCATATTCACTGGAGCTGAAATAAATTAAAGGTCAAAAATATTTTAAGGATTTTACTTAAACAGAAGGGTGGACGATTGGCTTGAACCGCAATCCGTAAATTGACAGCTCTTTCATCTAGACGCTCTACCGTCTAGACAGTAGAACGTTGGACTGTCAATTTATGGACTGCGGTTCAAGCCCCTCATCCACCCTTCTGTCTATTTATTAACAGTTGCTCATTACAACTTAAGAGTTCATTTTAGTTTAAGCTTAAATTTGGCAGGTACTAATATAAAAAAAAATATGACAAAGAAATTAAGAGAAAATCTAATATGCAAAAATGGTTAAAAATTAAAAAGAATATTTAATGACATCTCCCAAGCATAAAACTAGGAGTCTCAAAACATAAAACAGCTTGAGACATAATAAAACCAGCCTTTAATACAGCAAAACTTTTGAAATCAATACATACAAAGTTTTAACAGTACAAGTTAAACCAAATTAACAAACATCTTCATTTGCATTACCTTGCATTGGTCTGATAAACATTGCTGACTGGGTCAATTAGACGAGTTCTCTCATTGACCTCACCATCCTGCTGGTAAAAACTAATCTTAATAAACACTGGTAAGAATGGCTTTTAGTTGAATTATTATTATTAGTATAGTAATAGATAGCATTGAACCCAGTGGGTCATACAGCTCCTGGACAATGAAAGGTACTGTATTTTAAATAGCTTTAGGTGGCATCATTTCCTATACTGTTTAGTTGTAATTTAGTTATAGCAATGGGCTTTAAAGCTTTACAAAATTCTACATTTATTGTGCAAAACTATGACATATGATTATTATAATAAAAACCAACTGCTTAACCCACCAGGGTCATACAGCATTGCAGGGTAAGGTGTGTGAACTGTGTAATATACTCGATCTGAAACTAGCAAGGGTGGAGAACATAATGGAGGTAGTTTTGTTCCCTTCTGTATGAATCTTAGTCTTGGCTTTGTCTCTGTAGATACTTTCCTTTCCCATTACATTGTTAACTGCTCCAAACTTCAGAACACCCATGACTTAACCTGATTCTTTTTTCCCCTTCTCCCTCTTTCCCTTTCCTCTTCTTTCTCCTCTGGGTTTTCTTTCTTTTGCCTTGTATTTGTCCTTCATTATTATTTCTTACCCCCTCTGTGTTCTTGCCCCTACCCTCTGCGGGCCGCTAGCTTCCTTGCAGTGCTCCTCTTTCTTAGTACAGTGGTACCTCGAGTTACGATGGTCCCCAAAATCGCCCTTTTATGTAAGTTTATTTTTTTAAATGCTTTTGTAAGTATATTTTTGGGGGTGTAAAAGGACTAGTCTATTTTACATTATTCCTTATGGGGATAAATTCGTTTGGTAATGGCACTTGAACAGCATTCTCGAACGAAAAAATATCGTAACTCGAGGTACCACTGTATATGACTGACTCCACTACTACTACTACCACTATTACTTGTCTACCACTTCCTCTCTTGTTCCCATCCCTGTCTGCTGGCCTCTATATTTACTCCCTCCTTCTCTTCTTTTTGTTAGTGTGACTTTGTAAATGGTCCAAGTCGGACCGAAACGTCATCGTAAGCTCCTCTCTTCTATGTGCGGGTTATTTGTGTATTGTTCCAGTCACGGTATTGCGCCTTTTTTTTTGTTATTTACAGATGACTCACGAAATCATAATGACACGATTGCAAACAAACCATACCATGGGTGGGGTTCGAACCCGCGGTCAGAGTCTCAAAACTCCAGACCGTCACTTAAGCCATTGGGCCAGCTAGCTTCAATAAGATTCATCCAACTATGTATATTTCTACACCATAGGAAGGTTAGCATAGGCGCACCACTGTGTCCACAAATGCAAGTTTTTACAGACGAATCTCCCGTCACAGCCATGCTAGCGGGAGATTAGTCTGTAAACTGCATTTGGGCATGGTGCCTAGTAACCTTCCTATGGTGTAGAATATACCTACGTGTTGGATGAATCTTTGAAGCTAGCTGGCTCAATGGCTTCGGCGTCTGGAGTTTTGAATCTCTGACGCGGTTGAACCCACCCGTGGTATGATTTATTTACGGATAATTGCTATGAGAACTGCATACAGTCTGGTTGTGAAAATGCTAGCCGAGTCTAACAAATGACCTCACACAAGACTGTCTGGGAACTGCTGCAAACATGACACCATCAGAGGAATTAGAACTATCAATGTAAACTGCAACAGCATGAGAATGGGACTCGAAGTGGTTGAGAAAAAGGGAGCGAGAAGTAACTGTAGGTATTTGAAATTCTGCACAAAGCAGTGGGGAAGAAGACTCGAACTGTCGGAACCTCCCAAGGGGGAAGAGAAAAGTTAGATGCTAGATAAGTAAGAAGTTTAAGTAAGTAAGTTTATTCAGGTATACACAAATACAGTTACATAGAATTATCATACATAGCAGCATATGTGTAGATGAACATATAAAGATCCACCTGTGAATTTGTCTAAGGTGACACCACTTACAACTGCTCCACCTCGCTTGTCTGCCATATATAAACTTCAACTGAGGAAGCCATTGGTTGGCAAAACGTTACAATAAAGATACCCGAGTGTTGCACAAGTGTCTAATTCATCATCCTGTTGGTTCTATTATCTACAATAAAGGCAAGGCTGATGATGATGATGATATTCTCCAGTAGACAGTAGCTATATCTGAGCACTAAAATGTTACTAATATGTGAAAATAATGAAAAGAAAAAATATGGCAAAAAGAAACAAATTTATGGACATACAAAATGAACAAATTCATATCATACATGTAATACTTTGTGAAAACCAAACAATAAATTAATCAATGCTTAGGTATTCAATGTATCATCAAATAAATAATGGAAATCTATATTACATTCATGGGGAGCGCTAAACTCAATGGGTTATACAGCACCTGAAGGAATGGGAGACTATCTACTTCGATCCAAGGAAGGGGCAGACAGGTCAAATTCCTTGGATCACGATCCCCATACCGGACTCAAGGCACCTCCCTCGAGGGGGGTAATTATAATGGAAATCTGTACCAGTGGGCGGGTCAAAACAAACACATGAAGTTGTACCACGCAGGAGAGGTTAAGTCAGCACCTCCTCCCTTCTGACACCTCACTGCCACTAACACTCCATCATTGCTATACCTGAGAAAGACTCTCCTGCTCGGTACTGCAGCAACATCCCATCGAGAAGACAAATTAAGGAGAGTTTGAGCAGCTTTGAGTCATATGACTGACTTGGACAACAACGACAACCCAGCTGAGACAGGTCCAGCCAATCACAGCCCAGCACTTTTCTCAGCCAATCACAGCTCGTCTTCACCACAACAACAAGGGACCATAACTTTAAAATCAAAATTTTTTTATATAAAAATAATTTACTTTGAGTATTACAATTCAAAATGATTACCGAGACCATACAGTAAAATTAGAGGTTATTAATAATAATAAAACTAACGTTTTTCCGACATTATTTGCATAAAAATTACCTCAAATCTCAGGGCAAACTCCCATCAAGCTAATTATGAGTAAGCTAATCTATAATAACTGATCATTTTTAATCTAATTAATTCAACAGCACTGCGTAGCTACATTAATCTGTCATTCTCCATTAAACAGGATGGTCTTGCTGTCATAGTCCATCACACAGGATGGTCTTACTGTCATGTCCCATCACACAGGATGGTCTTCCTGTCATACTCCATCACATAGGATGGTTTCCCTGTCATACTCCATCACACAGGATGGTCTTCCTGCCATACTTCATCACACAGGATGGTCTCACTGTCATATTCCATCACATAGGATGATCTTACTGTCATACTGCATCACACAAGATGGTCTTACTGTCATACTCCATTACACTGGATGGTCTTCCTGTCATACTCCATTACACTGGATGGTCTTCCTATCAAACTCCATCACACAAGATAGTCTCCCTGTTATACTCCATCACACAGGATGGTCTTACTGTCATGCTCCATCACACAGGATGGTCTTACTATCATACTCCATCACACAAGATAGTCTCCCTGTTATTCTCCATCACACAGGATGGTCTTTCTGTCATATTCCATCACACAGGATAGTCTTGCTGTCATACTCCATCACACAGGATGGCCTTACTGTCATGCTCCATCACACAGGATGGTCTTTCTGTCATACTCCATCACACTGGATGGTCTTCCTATCATACTCCATCATACAGGATAGTCTTGCTGTCATACTCCATCACACAGGATGGTCTACTGTCATGCTCCATCACACAAGATGGTCTACTGTCATGCTCCATCACACAGGATGGTCTTCCTGTCATACTCTATCACACAGGATGGTCTACTGTCATGCTCCATCACACAGGATGGTCTACTGTCATGCTCCATCACACAGGATGGTCTACTGTAATGCTCCATCACACAGGATGGTCTACTGTCATGCTCCATCACACATGATGGTCTTCCTGTCATACTCCATCACACTGAATGGTCTTACTGGTATACTCCATCACACAGGATAGTCTTTCTGTCATGCTCCATCACACAGGATGGTCTTATTGTCATGCTCCATCTCACAGGATGGTCTTACTGTAAGCTCCATCACGCACGGAGGGGCCGGGTTCAATTCCCGGTGGGGCAGAAACATTTCGAAGTGTTTCCTTACACACACACACACACACACACACACACACACACACATGCTCCATCTCCATGCTCCAGCAAGGCTGGACCTAGTATTCACCCTGAATAGCTCAGATATCGGGACATAACACACGAGAGCCCCCTGGGAGCCAGTGACCATATGGTGCTGAGCTTTGAGTACATAGTAGAGCTACAGGTGGAGAGGGAAAACGGTGCTGAAAGAGACATACCAGACTATAAAAGAGGGGACTACACAGGTATGAGGAATTTCCTGCAGGAGGTTCTGTGGGAAAGGGAAATGGAAGGACAGTCAGTAAATGAAATGATGGAATACGTAGCGACAAAGTGCAAGGAGGCAGAGGAACAGTTTATACCCAAAGGAAAAAGAATAAATGGGAAGACAAGAAAGAGCCCCTGGTTTACCCAAAGATGCAGGGAGGCAAAGACTCAGAGTGCCAGAGAATGGAAAAGGTACAGAAGGCAAAGAACCCAAGCAAACAAGGAGATTAGTCGAAGAGCTAGAAAGGAGTATGCACAGGTACGGAGGGAGGCCCAGAAACAGTACGAAAACGACATAGCATCGAAAGTCAAGTTTGACCCGAAACTGATGTACAGCCACATCAGAAGGAAGACAACAGTAAAGGATCAGGTGATAAGGCTGAGGAGGGAAGATGGGGAACTCACAAATAATGATCAAGAGGTATGTGAGGAGCTCAACTCGAGGTTTAGGGAAGTATTCACAGTGGAGGAAGGAAGGCAGTTAGGTAGACAGGACGGGGTGCGTCACCAACAAGGGATGTATCGAGTGCTGGAGGGAATACACACATCTGAGGGGGAGGTGAAGCAGTTACTCAGTGACCTTGATACCTCAAAGGCAATGGGTCCGGACAGTATCTCACCATGGGTCCTTCAGGAAGGAGCTGAGGTTCTGAGTGTGCCACTTACCAAAATTTTCAACACATCCCTTGAAACTGGGCAGCTACCTGAGATATGGAAAAAGGCCAACGTAGTCCCCATCTTTAAAAAAGGAGACAGAAAAGAGGCACTAAACTACAGACCGGTGTCACTTACATGTATAGTGTGCAAAGTCTTGGAGAAAATCATCAGGAAAAGAATGGTGGAGCATCTGGAGCAGAACAGGTTAATCAACGCCAGACAGCACGGATTCAGGGAAGGCAAATCCTGTGTAACAAACCTCCTGGAGTTCTATGATAAAGTAACAGAGATAAGGCAAGAGAGAGAAGGGTGGGTTGACTGCATTTTCTTGGACTGCAGGAAGGCCTTTGACACAGTTCCTCACATGAGATTAGTAAAGAAGATGGAAGACCAAGCGTGTATAACAGGAAGGGCACTGGAATGGATCAGGGAATACCTCACAGGGAGGCAACAACGGGTCACGGTGCGTGATGAGGTATCACAGTGGGCGCCTGTGACGAGCGGTGTACCGCAGGGGTCAGTCCTAGGACCAGTGCTATTCTTGCTATATGTGAATGACATGACGGATGGGATAGACTCAGAAGTGTCTCTTTTCGCAGATGATGTGAAATTAATGAGGAGAATCACATCGGATGAAGACCAAGCAGGACTTCAAAGCGACCTGGACAAGCTTGACACCTGGTCTAGCAACTGGCTTCTCGAATTTAACCCCACCAAATGCAAAGTCATGAAGATCGGAGAAGGGCAAAGAAGACCGCTGACAGAGTACAGGCTAGGTGGACAAAGACTACTAACCTGGCAAACCTAAGATTAGCGTTCCGTTACCTTAACAAGGAATCGTTCAGGACACTGTATACCGTATACGTCAGGCCCATACTAGAGTATGCAGCACCAGTCTGGAACCCACACCTGGTCAAGCACGTCAAGAAATTAGAGAAAGTGCAAAGGTTTGCGACAAGGCTAGTTCCACAACTCAGGGGACTGCCTTATGAAGAAAGGTTGAGGGAAATAGGACTAACAACACTGGAGGACAGAAGGGTTAGAGGAGACATGATAACGACATACAAAATACTGCGGGGAATCGACAAGGTAGATAGTGACAGGATGTTCCAGAGAGGAAACACAGAAACAAGGGGACACAACTGGAAGCTGAAGACTCAGATGAGTCAGAGGGATGTTAGGAAGCAATTCTTCAGCCATAGAGTAGTTAGGAAGTGGAATAGTTTAGCGAACGATATAGTGGAGGCGGGAACCATACATAGTTTTAAGACAAGGTATGATAGAGCTCACGGAGCAGGGAGAGCAGAGACCCAGTAGCGGACAGTGCAGAGGCGGGGCCAGGAGCTGAGTCTCGACCCCTGCAACCACAATTAGGTGAGTACAATTAGGTGAGTACACACACACACACACACACACACACACACAGGCCTAGTGTCTAATTGACATGTGCCTAGGACAAAATGGTAACTAACACAGGATGGTCTTACTGTCATGCTCCATCACATAGGATGGTCTTCCTGTCATACTCCATCACTCAGGATAATATTATTGTCATATTCCATCAAGGATAGTCTTGCTGCCATACTCCATCACACAGGATGGCCTTACTGTCATGCTCCATCGCACAGGATAGTCTTGCTGTCATACTCCATCACACAGGATGGCCTTAGTCATGCTCCATCACACTGGAAAGTCTTCCTATCATACTCCATCACACAGGATAATCTTACTGTCATACTCCCTCACACAGGATAGTCTTGCTGTCATACTCCATCACACAGGATGGTCTTACTGTCATGCTCCATCACACAGGATAGTCTTGCTGTCATACTCCATCACACAGGATGGTCTTACTGTCATGCTCCATCACACATGATGGTCTTGCTGTCATGCTCCATCACACAGGATGGTCTTCCTGTCATACTCCATCACACTGGATGGTCTTACTGTCATACTCCATCTCACTGGATGGTCTTTCTGTCATACTCCATCACACTGGATGGTCTTGGGAAACAAACCAGGGTAGTTACAACCACTTCAGAGAAAGAGATTGTTTGGGGCTAGGAAGAAAAAAAAACTGGCAGGAAATGACAGAAATACTACACCACCTCGGATCACTACTGGAGTGGAGGCACAGTTAGTGGCCTCCACTCCAGAACAACAGATATTAGTATCAGCAAACACAGCCCCCCTGCAAACCATTAATATGACATCATTTAACTTTGCAAATATACAGGGTCTACCTGGAGAGAATTCCAGGGGTCAACACCCCCACGGCCCGGTCTGTGACCAGGCCTCCTGTTGGACCAGAGCCTGATCAACCAGGCTGTTACTGCTGGCCGCACGCAGTCCAACGTACGAACCACAGCCCTGCTGATCAGGTACCGACTTGAGGTGCCTGTCCAGTGCCTGCTTGAAGACAGCCAGGGGCTTGTTGGTAATCCCCCTGATGTATGCTGGGAGGCAGTTGAACAATCTTGGGCCCTGACACTTATTGTGTTGTCCCTCAACGTGCTAGTGGCACCCTGCTCTTCATTGGGGGATGTTACATCGCCTGCCAAGTCTTTGCTTTCATAGGGAGTGATTTTTGTGTGCAAGTTTGGTACTAAGCCCTCGAGAATTTTCCATGTGTATATAATGATGTATCTCTCCCGCCTGCGTTCTAGAGAGTACAGGTTTAGGAACTTCAAGCGTTCCCAGTAGTTGAGGTGGTTTATCGCACTTATGCGTGCAGTGAAGGTTCTCTGCACATTTTCAAGGTCAGCAATTTCACCCGCCTTGAAAGGTGCGGTTAGTGTGCAGCAATATTCTAGCCTAGATAGAACAAGTGATCTGTAAAGTGTCAACATGGGCTTGGCATCCCTGGTTTTGAAGGTTCTCATTATCCATCCTGTCATTTTTCGAGCAGATGCAATTGCTACATTGTTATGGTCCTTGAAGGTGAGATCCTCTGACATGATCACTCCCAGGTCTTTGACATTAGTTTTTCGCTCTATTGTGTGGTTGGAATTAGTTTTGTACTCCGATGAGATTTTAATTTCTTCACGTTTTCCGTATCTGAGTAATTGAAATTTCTCATCCATGAACTTCATATTGTTTTCTGCAGCCCATTTAAAGATTTGGTTTATGTCTGCTTGGAGTCTTGCAGTGTCTTCAACGGTGGACACTGTCATACAGATTCGGGTGTCATCTGCAAAGGAAGACACAGCACTGTGGCTTATATCCCTGTCAATGTCTGATATGAGGATGAGGAATAGGATGGGAGCAAGTACTGTGCCTTGTGGAACAGAGCTTTTCCCAGTAGCTGCCTCAGACTTTACTCTGTTGACTACTACTCTTTGTGTTATACATGTTAGGAAATTATAGATCCATCTACCAACTTTTCCTATTATTCCTTTATCACGCATTTTGTGTGCTATTACACCATGGTCACACTTGTCAAAGGCTTTTGCAAAATCTGTGTATATAACATCTGCATTCTGTTTATCTTCTAGAGCATCCAGGACCTTGTCGTAGTGGTCCAGTAGTTGGGACAGACAGGAGCGGCCTGCTCTAAACCCATGCTGTCCTGGGTTGTGCAATTGATGGGTATCAAGATGGGTGGCGATCTTGCTTCTTAGAACCCTTTCAAAGATTTTTATGATATGGGACGTTAGCGCAATTGGTCTGTAGTTCTTTGCTATTGCTTTACTGCCCCCTTTGTGGAGCGGGACTATGTCTGTTGTTTTTAGTAGCTGTGGGACGATCCCAGTGTCCATGCTCCCTCTCCGTAGGATGTTAAAAGCATGTGATAGGGGCTTTTTGCAGTTCTTGATGAACACGGAGTTCCATGAGTCTGGACCTGGAGCGGAGTGCATGGGCATGTCATTTACTGCCTTTTCGAAGTCATTTGGCGTCGTGGTGATGTCAGAAAGGCATGCGTCTGTCAAGTTCTGTGGCACTCTCATAAAAAAATCATTTAGGTTTTCGATTTTCAGTCTGGTTAGTGGCTCGCTAAAGACTGAGTCATACTGGGATTTAAGTAACTCACTCATTTCCTTGCTGTCATCTGTGTAGGACCCATCCCATTTAAGTAGGGGCCCAATACTGGTTGTTGTTCTCGACTTTGATTTTGTATAGGAAAAGAAATACTTAGGGTTTCTTTCAATTTCCTTTATGGCTTTTAGTTCTTCCCGTGTCTCTTGATTCCTGTAAGATTCCTTTAGTTTTAATTCGATGTTTGCTATTTCTCTGACTAGTGTCTCCCTACGTATTTCAGAGATATTGGCCTCCTGTAGCCGCTCCGTTATTCTTTGCCTTCGCCTGTATAGGGAGCGCCTCTCTCTTTCTAGTTTGCATCTTCTCCTCCTTTTCCTTAAGGAAATTTGCCTTGAGCAAACCTCAAGTACCACAGAGTTAATTTGTTCTAGACATAGGTTGGGATCCGTGATGCTTGGGCAATCTTCCCAGTTTATATCATTTAGGACTTGGTTTACTTGGTCCTACCTTATGTTTTTGTTATTGAAGTTGAATTTGGAGAAAGCTCCCTCACGGCTGATCACATTTTGTTGATCTGGGGCTCCCCGCATGCATGTCTGGACCTCTATTATGTTGTGATCTGAGTATATTGTTTTTGATATGATGACATTTCGTATCAGATCATTATTGTTGGTGAAGATGAGGTCCAGCGTATTCTCTAATCTTGTGGGCTCTACTATTTGCTGGTTTAAGGTGAACTTGGTGCAGAGATTTAAAAGTTCATGCATGTGTGAATTTTCATCTGAGCTGCCTCCTGGTGTTATCTCTGCTACCACATTGTTTGCAATCAACAAAACAAAATACCTTTCATCAGTCAACTGCACACAAAGTCGAATGCAATGTTTGCAGTTTTCAGAGACCCACATAAAGAATCACTTTGACAACGAAATATGGATCTCAGGTTATAACTTATTCAGATGCGACAGAAAAACAGGAAACAAGGGAGGGTTGGCCCATATGTCACAGAATCGCTCATTTGCTCGGAATTACCAAACACCACAAATAATGTTTTGGCAGTAAAGAGTGAAAACCAAAACCTTGTCATTGTGGTTGTATACAAGCTTCCTGATGGAACTTCCCAACAACTCCAGGAACAGCTTTTGAAAATTGACTACTGTCTGGAAAATCTCTCAACTCCTGCACCAAACATCTTGCTGCTGAGGGATTTCAACTTAAGACACCTAAAATGGAGGAATGTACCAATTAATGTTTTAGAAAGATAACCCCAGGAGGCAGCTCAGATGAAAATTTACATACACTTGAGCTATTAAATCTCTGCAAAAAAGGTAGCTTATGAGAGGTTTTTACAAAGCAGAAGTGATATAAGAAGAGCAGAGTATATGGAGAGTAAAAGAAAGGTGAAGAGAGTGGTGAGAGAGTGTAAAAGGAGAGCACTGGGAGAGGCACTGTCAAGAAATTTTGCTGAAAATAAGAAAAAAAAATGGATTGAAATAAACAAATTAAGAAAGCCTAGGGAACGAATGGATTTCTCAGTTAAAAACAGAGTAGAGGAGTTAAGATAAGATAAGATGAGATTTCTTCGGATTTTTAACCCCGGAAGGTTAGCCACCCAGGATTACCCAAGAAAGTCAGTGCGTCATCGAGGACTGTGTGTCTTATTTCCATTGGGGTCCTTAATCTTGTCCCCCAGGATGCGACCCACACCAGTCGACTAACAACCCAGGTACCTATTTTCTGCTAGGTGAACATGACAAAAGGTGTAAGGAAACACGTCGAAATGTTTCCACCCGCAGGGAATCGAACCCGGGCCTTCTGTGTGTGAAGCGAGAGCTCTAGCCACCAGACCACCGGGCCACCCCAGTTAGTAAATAGGGAGCTGGAGGTATTGGGTAGATGGCGGGAATATTTTGAGGATCTTTTAAAGGTCGATGAAGAAAGGGAGGCAGTAATTTCATGCACTGGCCAGGGAGGTATAACATCTTTTAGGAGTGAAGAAGAGCAGGATGTGAGTGTGAGAGAGGTGCGTGAGGCATTACGTAGAATGAAAGGGGGTAAAGCAGCTGGAACTGATGGAATCATGACAGAAATGTTAAAAGCAGGGGAAGATATAGTGTTGGGGTGGTTGGTATTTTTGTTTAATAAATGAATGAAAGAGGGGAAGGTACCTAGAGATTGGCAGAGAGCATGTATAATTCCTTTATAAAAAGGAAAGGAGGACAAAAGAGATTGTAATTTTTTTTTTTTTTCAACAAGTCGGCCGTCTCTCACCGAGGCAGGGTGACTCAAAAAGAAAGAAAACCCCAAAAAGAAAATACTTTCATCATCATTCAACACTTTCACCCCACTCATACATAATCACTGTCTTTGCAGAGGTGCTCAGATACTACAGTTTAGAATAGTCCTTCCAAACTGTCACTATCCCAGACCCCTCCTTTAAAGTGCAGGCATTGTAATTCCCTTCCCCTACAGATTATTATTGAAAGAATTAGAAGTGAGACAGAGAGCAGGATTGCACATGAGCAAGGAGGCTTTAGAATGAATAGGGGATGTGTAGATCAGGTGTTTACATTGAAGCATATATGTGAACAGTATTTAGATAAAGGTAGGGAAGTTTTCATTGCATTTGTGGATTTAGAAAAGGCATATGATAAAGTGGATAGGGGAGCAATGTGGCAAGTGTATGGAATATGTAGTAAGTTACTAAATGCTGTAAAGAGTTTTTATGAGGATAGTGAGGCTCAGGTTAGGGTGTGTAGGAGAGAGGGAGATTACTTCCCAATAAAAGTAGGTCTTAGACAGGGATGTGCAATGTCACCATGGTTGTTTAGCATATTTATAGATGGGGTCGTAAAAGAAGTAAATGCTAGGGTGTTGGGGAGAGGGGTGGGATTAAATTATGGGGAATCAAATACAAAATGGGTGTTGACACAGTTACTTTATGCTGATGATTCTGTGCTTTTGGGGGATTTTAAAGAAAAGTTGCAAAGGTTAGTGGGCGAGTTTGGGAGGGTGTGTAAAGGTAGAAAGTTAAAAGTGAATACATGTCTTGATAAGAGTAAGGTGATGAGGGTATCAAACGATTTAGTTAAGAAAAATTGGATATCACATTGGAGAGAGGGAGTATGGAAGAAGTGAATGTTTTCAGATATTTGGGAGTTGACTTGTCAGTAGATGGGTTTATGAAGGCTGAGGTAAACCATAGAATTGATGAAGGAAAAAAGGTGAGTGGTGCATTGAGGTATCTGTGGAGACAAAGAACGTTATCCATGGAGGCAAAGAAAGGAATGTACGAGAGTACGTATAGTGGTACGTATAGTGGGTATGAAGCATGAGTTGTAAATGCTGCAGCGAGGAGGCAACTGGAGGCAGTGGAGATGTCGTGTCTAAGGGCAATGTGTGGTGTAAATATTATGCAGAGAATTTGTAGTGTGGAAATTAGGAGGAGGTGTGGAGTTACTAAAAGTATTAATCATAGGGCTGAAGAGGGGCTGTTGAGGTGGTTTGGTCATTTAGAGAGAATGGAACAAAGTACGTAGAATGACTTGGAGAGTGTATAAATCTGTTAGGGAAGGAAGGCGGGGTAGGGGTCATCCCCAAAAAGGTTGGAGGGAGGGGTAAAGGAAGTTTTGTAGGCGAGGGGGTTGGAATTCCAGCAAAATTAGGAGATGGAAATAAATGGTATAAAATACCGACACAATGGAAAAAATAAACACATAAGCAGTATAATGTGATCCTTTATTGACAACGTTTCGCCCACGCAGTGGGCTTTATCGAGTCACAAACAGATCTACCTGGATACAAGATTCAAGAGTATTTATAGGATTTAGACAGGTGGAGAATGCTGAGTCAGGTGGAGAATGCTGCATGTGACAATCTTCAGAGTAGTGTGATGGAGTCTTAAACCTTGGGAAGCTTTAAAAAGAGATTGAACAAGTACAGTGGTACCTCGACTTACGTTTTTAATCCGTCAGAGAGGGCATTTCTTAAGACGAAACAAACGTAACACGAATCAATTTTCCCCATAAGAAATAATGGAAATAAATTTAATCCGTCCAAGACTTCCAAAAGTAGTTAAATAAAATATTTTTTAGAACTTTTGAACATTAAATAATACACAATTTAATAAAGAATACATAAATACACATGCAAATATTGTACAATAACATGTCACTTACATTTATTGAAGAGTTGTTGATGTGTGGAGGACGTGAGGAGGGGAGAAGGTGGAGTAGTATGCTAGTGTTTGGAAGGGGAATCCCCTTCCATTAACACTGCAGGTACCAAGTACTTTTCTGGGGTTACTGGCCTTTTCTTTGAATGCTACACTCCCTGCATGAATGCTACACTCCCTGCATGAATGCTACACTCCTGCATGAATGCTACACTCCCTGCATGAATGCTACACTCCCTGCATGAATGCTACACTCCCTGCATGAATGCTACACTCCCTGCATGAATGCTACACTCCCTGCATGCCTACTACACTCCCTGCATCCTTGCTACACTCTTTGCATCCCTGCTACACTCCCTGCATCCCTGCTACACTCCCTGCATCTTTGCTACACTCCCTGCATGAATGCTACACTCCCTGCATGCCTACTACACTCCCTGCATCCTTGCTACACTCCCTGCATCCTTGCTACACTCCTGCATCCTTGCTACACTCCCTGCATCCTTGCTACACTCCCTGCATCCCTGCTACACTCACTGCATCCTTGCTACACTCCCTGCATCCTTGCTACACTCCCTGCATCCCTGCTACACTCCCTGCATCCTTGCTACACTCTTTGCATCCCTGCTACACTCCCTGCATCCCTGCTACACTCCCTGCATCTTTGCTACACTCCCTGCATGCCTGCTACACTCCCTGCATGCCTGCTACACTCCCTGCATCCCTGCTACACTCTCTGCATCTTTGCTACACTCCCTGCATGCCTGCTACACTCAAGGCATAAATGCTACACTCCCTGCATAAATGCTTCACTCCCTGCATCCCTGCTACACTCCCTGCATCTTTGCTACACTCCCTGCATGCCTGCTACACTCCCTGCATGCCTGCTACACTCCCTGCATGCCTGCTACACTCCCTGCATCCCTGCTACACTCTCTGCATCTTTGCTACACTCCCTGCATGCCTGCTACACTCCCTGCATAAATGCTACACTCCCTGCATAAATGCTTCACTCCCTGCACATTCTTTACCACAGGCTTAGCACTAGGAGCTTTCCTTGGACCCATGGTAGCTTATTTAGCAGTTGCAAGCACTAAAAACAGTGGAATAATGACAATATACTGGTATGAATGCGTGGGTGTGGGTGGGTGGTCGCTCTCGCTTGTAAACAATAGCACTGACGCTCCCTGGAGTGCGCGCTCAGCTGGGCTCCAAGCGAACAGGTCCGGTACAAAAGGCGTAAGACGAATCAAACAACGGATGTCGCATTCAAATTTCTTACGTTATAAGTAACGGATATCGAATATAACGTAAGGTGATAACAACGTAAGTCGAGGTACCACTGTATCTGTGTAAACCTTTTGCAGTGTTCCATTCTTAAGTGGGATAGCGATGAAGAAGTTTCTTGGCAATAGGTTCAGCTATGTTGTAGAAGCCATTGTTCTGGTTGAAGTTGTTGGATAAGCAGATAAGTGATGATTCTATGATTTTTCGGTATTGAGTGTTGTCTTCTCTGGCGATGAGTCTTGCGTTTCTGTAGTTGATTAAATGGTTGTGTGAATTTCGGTGTTGAACACAGGCATTCCTTGAGTCGTCAGATCTGCTTGCGTTCTGGTGTTCTGAAATACATGTTTGGAGGTCTCTGGATGTTTCGCCGACGTATAATTTACTGCAGCCATTACAAAGGATTGTGTATACCCTTGCAGTTGATTGAAGATTGTCCTGTCTGTTACTGGTAATGTCCTTGATGGTGGTGGATGTGAGGTGGATGCTCGGAATGAGGTATTGGAAAAAATGTTGAAAACGTGTTTGGAAATGGAGTTGGTGGGGAGGACTATGTATATCTTCTCAGCAGTGTCTTCTCTGGGTGTGATGAAGATGTTTAATGCATTCTGAGGGACTCAGAACAAGGAAAAAAACTTCTACACACCATTCCCAGCAACCCCAGACCTGCCAGAATGTACGGTCTGCCAAAAACTCACAAACCAGGTATCCCATTGAGGCCCATATCCTCGGGAATAGGCAGTGCTCCCCACCAAATCTCAGGAATTCTAGCTAAACACCTCTCTAAACTTTTGGGCACCATCAGTCCAGCACATCTCAAACACTCTGGTGACCTTCTCAATCGCATTCGCAACATCAACATCAGGAACAAGAAACTCTCCAGCCTTGATGTAACATCCCTATTCACCAAAGTACCTACTACACAAGCTATGGATCTCTTACGCAGGAAAATTGACGACTCGCTTGATCTTCCTCTTCCAGCCAGCGATTTCATCGACCTTGTTGAACTATGTGTGGGCTTTACATGATTCTCTTTCGAAAATCAACTTTTTCAGCAAACTTGTTTGTGAGTTTTTGGCAGACCGTACATTCTGGCAGGTCTGGGGTTGCTTGGAATGGTGTGTAGAAGTTTTTTTCCTTGTTCTGAGTCCCTCAGAATGCATTAAACATCTTCAACACACCCAGAGAAGACACTGCTGAGAAGAGATACATAGTCCTCCCCACCAACTCCATTTCCAAACACGTTTTCAACATTTTTTCCAATACCTCATTCCGAGTATCCACCTCCACATCCACCACCATCAAGGACATTACCAGTAACAGACAGGACAAGCTTCAATCCACTGCAGGGGTATACACAATCCCTTGTAATGGCTGCAGCAAATTATACGTCGGCGAAACATCCAGAGACCTCCAAACACGTATTTCAGAACACCAGTACACAAACAGATCTGACGACTCAAGGAATGCCTGTGTTCAACACCGAAATTCACACAACCATTTAATCAACTACAGAAACGCAAGACTCATCGCCAGAGAAGAAAACACTCAATTCCGAAGAATCCTAGAATCATCACTTATCTGCTTATCCAACAACTTCACCAGAACAACGGCTTCTACAACATAGCTGAACCTATTGCCAAGAAACTTCTTCATCGCTATCCTACTTAAGAATGGAACACTGCAAAAGGTTTACACAGATACTTGTTCAATCTCTTTTTAAAGCTTCCCAAGGTTTAAGACTCCATCACACTACTCTGAAGATTGTCACATGCAGCATTCTCCACCTGACTCAGCATTCTCCACCTGTCTAAATCCTATAAATACTCTTGAATCTTGTATCCAGGTAGATCTGTTTGTGACTCGATAAAGCCCACTGCGTGGGCGAAACGTTGTCAATAAAGGATCACATTATACTGCTTATGTGTTTATTTTTTCCAAAATTAGGAGATGTAAATGAATGGTTCAGAGAACCGACAAGTTGATAAATTAGACACATATGCAACACTTGGGTATCTTTATTGAGGAAACGTTTCGCCACATAGTGGCTTCATCAGTTCATACAAAGGAGAATCGTGTAGAACAGGAGGAATTTGAGGTAATCAGTCCCTCGGCCTTAAGTCGATGTAGTCAGTCCATCAATCTTGAAAAGAATACAGCATATGTGCGAAGAAGAAGCTTATATACCTTAGGCAGGAGAGGTGCAGCAGTCGTAGGTTGTCACATTTGTCCAATGTGGAAGTAGGTCGTGCCCAAGGGTTAGGCAAGTGAAGAATTCCCTGTATTAAGATACCAAGATGTCTCTGTGTCAGACAGGATGTAAATGAATGGTTCAGAGAACCGACAAGTTGATAAATTAGACACATATGCAACACTTGGGTATCTTTATTGAGGAAACGTTTCGCCACACAGTGGCTTCATCAGTCCATATATGCCTACGGTATATAAGCTTCTTTTTTGCACATATGCTGTATTCTTTTCAAGATTGATGGACTGACTACATCGACTCAAGGCCGAGGGACTGATTACCTCAAACTCCTCCTGTTTTTCATGATTCTCCTTTGTATGGACTGATGAAGCCACTGTGTGGCAAAACGTTTCCTCAATAAAGATACCCAAGTGTTGCATATGTGTCTAATTTATCAAAAATACCTCCTAATTTTGTGTAATAATGGCGGCCACAAAGCACAAAAATAGAGAAGCTGGCAGTTCTTCAAAGCCTAAGAGAAGCTGTGAAGTGCTTCCCATCAGTGAAAAAGTGATAATTCTCTACTTATTGTGTATAATTTAAACTTTATAATAGGTATGTATAGAATGGGTCTGTCACAGAGACTTGTATCCACGGTTCATCGGGAAGGCCTCTGATGGTCATGGTTGGGTGCCAGACAGAATATTTTGTAAGCCAGGTGGGATACTGAGCTTGGGGCTCCTAATGAGTTGTCACCATGGAAACTGATACCAGAAGAAAGAGCCAGCATCTCTCCCCTTCCAGAGCTGCTAATTCTCTGAGTGGGATACCTGGAGACCTGGAGAGGGTTTCAGGGGTCAATGCCCCTGTGGCTCAATCTGAGACCAGGCCCCATGGTGGATCAGGGTCTGATCAACCAGGCTGTTACTGCTGGCCACACGCAAACTGACGTACAAACCACAGCCTGGCTGGTCAGGTACTGACTTTAGGTGCCTTCTTAAAGACAGCCAGGGTCTATTGGTAATCCCCCTTATTTATGCTGGGAGGCAGTTGAACAGTCTTGGGTCTCTGACACTTATTGTGTTGTCTCTCAGTGTACTTGTGGCACCCCTGCTTTTCATTGGGAGAATGTTGCATCCCCTGCCGAGTCTTTTGCTTTCATAGGGAGTGATTTTCATGTGCAAGTTTGGTACCAATCCCTCTAGGATTTTCCAAATGTATACAGTGGACCCCCGGTGTTCGTGATGCTCCAAACTTGAACAATTATGTAAGTGTATTTTTGTAAGTGTATTTTTGGGGGTCTAAAAGGCCTAGTCTAATTTACATTATTCCTTATGGGAATAAATTCGTTTGGTAATGGCACTTGAACAACATTCTGGAACGAAAAAAATCACGAAAACCGGGGGTCCACTGTATTATCATGAATATCTCTCGCGTGAGTTCCAGGGATTTAGGTGCCTTATCGTACTTATGTGTGCCATGAAAGTTTTTTGTACACTCTCCAGAATGCTAACTACCTCATTGCTAACTAACTACCTCAATATGTCTAATCTCATTACCTAATATAAGTCTAAGGCTACATTATTTTATTATTTACTAACAATTTAAGCCTACCTAAATCCTTCATAAAATGTAAGATAAGATTTTGTTGGGATTTTTAACCCCAGTGGATTAGCCACTCAGGATAGCCCAAGAAAGTCAATGTATCCTCAAGGGACTGTCTGTCTTATTTCCATTGTGGTCCTCAATCTTGTCCCCCAGGATGTCACCCACACCAGTCCACTAACACCCAGGTACCAACTTGCTAGGTGAACAGGACAACAGGTAAGTTTATTCAGGTACAGGAAGACAAATTCAGTTACATAATAATAATAATAATAATAATAATAATAATAATAATAATAATAATAATAATAATAATTATTTCAACAAGGTATACAGACTATAGCTGACATCAATGACATATGTACTACTATATAGAAAGCCTCTTGTTATGCAGAGCACTTAGGGCACGTTAGATCAACTTTCTCCCCAGGATGCAACCCATACCAGTCTAATAACACCCAGTTACCTATTTTAATGCTAGGTGAACATGGACAGCAGGTGTCTTAGGGAAACACATCCTAATGTTTCCACCCGTACCGGGGATCGAACCATGGACCTCAGCGTGTGAGCTAAGTGCGCTACCAATCGAGCTATGGGATACCCTAAATTTTCACACACAGCAGCACGTGTAGATTAGCAAGGATAACCCAAATTATTATTATTGTTGTAATCAAATAGAAGCGCTAAACCAAGGATAACCCAAAAAAGTCAGACAGATTTATTTTCACTGGGGTCCTTGTAAGGAAACGCCCAATGTTTCCACCAGTGCCGGGGATCGAACCACGGACACTCAAGTGTGTGAAGCGAGAGCGTTGCCTACCAGGCCACAGGACAGTAAATCTATCAAATTGTATTATTATTATTATAATCAAAACGAAGCGCTAAACCTACAAGGGTCATACAAATAGTAAATGCTCTGCATATTAATGGGCTTTGCATGTACACCTAAATGTCATTCACCTCTGTACAAACATTGCCATGCTGAAATAAAGTATCGTATCTTATCGTACCTTATCTTATCTTATAGTATCTTATCTTATGTTATCGTATCTTATATTAATCTTACGATTTCCATGCTAGTATTATTGTTTGGGTGGCAGGTTATGTTAGGCCTACAGCGACCGTGGCATTGAATCATTTACGTGGAATTTGGCACAAATATAGACAAGACTGTTTTTCCTCGGTTTTCTTTCATTTGTATTATATTTATTTATTTATTATTTATTAATTTATTTATTTATAGAGTAATATTAGATACAGCTTTCAAATGGAGACTCCTTGATGATGGTCAAGAGCTCTTGATCCAAGGATTTTTAGGTGCCTTTCCCTTCCTTGGATCAAACCTAATTATCCCTCATTCCCGCAGGCGCCGTATTACCCCTTACAGGTTTAGTGCTTCCCTCATAAATATCCAAATAAAAGGTAGAACAAGGAAGGTACAATAATATTAGAGGTGAGGTACAAGGGTCAGGGAGACCATTGTTTACCTCTGTCTTCCTGTGTTTTAAAGAGGACGTTAAGAGTCATGTTTGTGGCTAAAAGTCTGCCAGCAGAGCACAAGGATCTCATCCATGATGTGGCTTTCGACTTCTATGGACGACGAATGGCCACTTGTTCCAGTGACCAGAGTGTCAAGGTGACATCACTACATTAAATAATAGTTCTGGCTTGGACGTAGCCATTCCTGTTTTGTTGCTACTTCGGCTTAATATTTGACGTGAAGGGTCTAGCATTATAATTGCATTATTAAACTCTTTAAGGGAGGTTTCTTGATGCCGACGAGGGGCCCTTGATCCGAGGAACTGGGTCTGATCTCCCTCCCCTCCCCATCCCTTGCATCGTGCCAGAGTGCCTCAAATTCTTTAATTATATAACCCGTTCAGGTTTAAAGCTTCCCGTATTGTATCAATGTGTAGATTATTAAATTCTTTTAAGTGGGTTCCTTGATGCTGGTGAAATGTTCTTGCTCCAAGGAACTGGGTCTGATCTTCCCTTCCTTGCATCGTACTTGATTGCTGCCAATTTTTTAATTATTATATGACCCATTCAGGTTTAAAGATCATAATTGTATCATTATATAGATTATTAAACACTTTAAGTGGGTTCCTTGATGCTGGTGAAGTGTTCTTGATCCAAAGAATTTGAGCACCTTCCCTTGCATCATACCTGATTATTTCTCACTCCCAGACACACTGTAATCCTTATGGGTTTAGCACTTTGCCATAAATAAATCCTCTGGAAAATATACAAGGAAGGATGACGAAGTTGATCCCTAAGGCACCTAAAATGGAGGAATATACCAAATAATGTTGTAGCAGAGATAGTACCAGGAGGCAGCTCAGATGAAAACACACACACGAGCTTTTAAATCTCTGCACCAAATTCACCTTAAACCAACAAATAATAGAGCCTACAAGATTGGAGAATACACTGGACCTCATCTTCATTAACAATGATGACCTGATACGAAATGTCACCATATCAAAAACAATATACTCAGATCACAACATAATAGAGGTTCAGACATGTATGCGCAGGGCCTCAAAGCGCCAAAATGTGACCAGTTATGAGGGAGCCTTCACCAAATTCAACTTCAATAACAAAAGCATAAAGTGGGACAAAGTAAACCAAGTCCTAAATTATATAGACTGGGAAGATAGTCTAAGCATCACAGATCCCAACCTATGTCTAGAACAGATTAACTCTGTGGCACTGGAGGTATGCCTAAGGCATATTCCTTTAAGAAAAGAAGATGTAAACTAGAAAGGCGCTCCTTATACAGGTGAAGGCAAAGAATAACAGAGCAGCTAAAAGAGGACACTGGTCAGAGAAATAGCAAACATCGAACTAAAGCTAAAGGAATCTTACAGGAGTCAAGAAACACGGGAAGAACTAAAAGCCATAAATGAAATCGAAAGAAACCCAAAGTATTTCTTTTCTTATGCCAAATCAAAGTCGAGAACAACATCCAGTATTGGGCCCCTACTTAAACAAGATGGGTCCTACACAGATGACAGCAAGGAAATGAGTGAGCTACTCAAGTCCCAATATGACTCAGTTTTTAGTGAGCCGCTAACCAGACTGAGAGTCGAAGACCTAAATGAATTTTTTATGAGTGCCACAGAATTTGGTAGACACAAACCTATCAGACATTATCCTGACACCAAATGACTTTGAAAAGGCGATAAATGACATGACCATGAACTCTGCCCCAGGCCCAGACTCCTGGAACTCTGTGTTCATCAAGAATTGCAAGAAGCCCCTATCACGTGCCCTTAACATCCTATGGAGAGGGAGCATGGACACGGGTCGTCACACAGCTGCTACAAACAACAGACATAGCCCCACTCCACAAAGGGGACAGTAAAGCAATAGCAAAGAACTACATATTGATAGTGCTAACGTCCCATATCATAAAAATCTTTGAAAGGGTTCTAAGAAGCAAGATTGCCACCCATCTAGATACCCATCAATTACACAACCCAGGGCATCATGGGTTTAGAGCAGGTCGCTCCTGTCTGTCCCAGCTAATGGACCACTATGACAAGGTCCTAGATGCTCTAGAAGACAAACAAAATGCAGATATAGTATACTCAGACTTTGCAAAAGCCTTTGACAAGTGTGACCACTGTGTAATAGCACACAAAATATGTGATAAAGGAATAACTGGAAAAGTTGGTAGATAGATCTATAATTTCCTAACAAATAGAACACAAAGAGTAGTAGTAAACAGAGTAAAGTCTGAGGCGGCTCCAGTGAAAAGCTCTGTTCCTCAAGGCACAGTACTCGCTCCCATCTTGTTCCTCATCCTCATATCTGACATAGACAGATATTAGCCACAGCGCTGTGTCTTCTTTTGCAGATGACACCCGAATTTGCATGACAGTGTCCTCCATTGAAGACACGGCAAGACTCCAGGCAGACATCAACCAAATCTTTAAATGGGCCGCAGAAAACCATATGAAATTCAATGATGAGAAATTTCAATTACTCTGATATAGAAAACATGAGGAAATTAAAACTACATCGGAGTATAAAACAAATTCCAAGCACACAATAGAGAGAAAAACTAACATAAAAGACCTGGGAGTGATCACGTCGGAAGATCTCACCTTCAATCACATCTGCTAGAAAAATGACAGGATGGATAATGAGAACCTTCAAAACTAGGGATGCCAAGCCCATGATGACACTTTTCAGGTCACTTGTTCTATCTAGGTTGGAATATTGCTGCACAATAACGACACCTTTCAAGGCAGGTGAAATTGCTTACCTAGAAAATGTACAGAGAATCTTCACGGCACACATAGCTGCGATAAAACACCTTAATTGCTGGGAATGCTTGAAGTTCCTAAACCTGTACTCCCTAGAATGCAGGTGGGAGACATACATGATCATATACACTTGGAAAATCCTAGAGGAATTAGTACAAAACTTGCACACGAAAATCACTCCCTATGAAAGCAAAAGACTCGGCTGACCATGCAACATCCTCCCAATGAAAAGAAGGGGTGCCACTAGCACGATAAGAGACAACACAATAAGTGTCAGGGCCCAAGACTGTTCAACTGCCTTCCAGCATACATAAGGGGGATTACCAATAGACCCCTGGCTGTCTTCAAGCAGGCCCTGGACAAGCACCTGAAGTCAGTACCTGACCAGCCGGGCTGTGGTTCGTACGTCGGTTTGCGTACGGCCAACGGTAACAGCCTAGTTGATCAGGCCCTGATCCACCATGAGGCCTGGTCACAGACCGGGGCGTTGAACCCCGGAACCCTCTCCAGGTATGTGTCAGAAACATTTGCTACGAAGATAAAACTGAAGGCACAGAATTTGCACTCACTGGAAATACATAGAATTAGGACCAATGCAATTTAAATATTAAATGAATAATATGGTTCATTTATCCATTCATATAGGCTACATTTTTTGGTCATATTAATTTACTTTTATTTAACATTTTTATATTGGGATTTAATATTTCTCTTCTTTTGTGTGTATATTTGCAGTAGTGTTATACAATGTATATATGTGTATTATAGTACACATACAGTATATGAAATTATTGCATTTATATTCTTTAGCAATTGCATTGTGTAACATACTCAGTATAGACATGCAGAAATGACATAATATGATGACTTAACAAAGGATAGCCAGAGTAACATGTTATGATAACTTAACCTAGGATAGCCCATGTGATGATTCAACCTAGGTAACCAAAGTAATATGACAGAACTTAGCCTAGGAGAGTTAAAGCAACATGTTATGCTGTCAGTCTAACAGTGCCAAAAGAGATTTTATGTTTTTAGATTTCTCTTCAAAATTGGTTAGAGCTTTGATTAGCTAAGAGGGACTTCATGAGCTAATGAGAAGTTCCTGACAGATATGTAGGAAATAAAACCTTACCTCATACATTCTTAAATTAACAGATTTGGGACCTGAATGAGGATGGAGAATGGGTGTGCACTGCATCATGGAAGACCCATTGTGGCTCTGTATGGAAGGTGACTTGGGCCCACCCAGAGTTTGGTCAGATCATTGCCACTTGTTCATTTGACCGAACAGCAGCTATATGGGAAGAGAGTGGTGAGTTTCAAAATGTTTCAATAAAAATAGAGTACCTCAGAAAAGTTAAGGAATAATTTTACAGATGCATACCTCTATGAGCAAAGTAATATGCCCCATTGATAAATTTAATGACCTCTTACAAAACTTTTAATGATCAAGTTATGTACAACTATCTTAGTCATGAATAAGCTGAACTGATGAGATCAAATCCTTTGAAGCTGGGGGTGCCTTGATTGTGGTTAAGGGCTCTTGATTTAAGGAATTGGAGCTTCCCTCTTCCTTGGATAAATTTGAATATCTACCATTTTTTCAAGTGCTATCTACCCTCTTATGTCTTCAGCATTTTTCAATGATCATAATCTAATATTAATATCCATGGGAAAGTGGAAAAGAATTCTTCCTCTGTAAGCCATGTGTGTTGTAAGAAGCAACTAAAATGCTAGGAGGAAGGGGTTTGTAACTCCTCCTGTATAAATTTCTAAAAGTAAAAACATTTTTAGGTCACCCTTCCTTGTGGGAGATGACTCATATGTTAAAAATATTTTTTAAAGTAACATACAGTGTGCTTTTCGAACAGTGAGTGACTCTGGGCATGGCGTCCACAGCACCTGGATAAAGCGAGCTGGCCTGGTGGACTCACGCACATCTGTCATGGATGTCAAGTTTGCTCCCAAGATTCAGGGTCTACAGTTAGCCACATGCTCAGCTGGTGGGGTGGTAAGTTTTGGTTTATTTATGGATTTAACTGGCTAGGCTTTGTGCCAAAAAGGAAGATTCTTAATCAGTAAAGAGTGCAGATCACTTAATATGTCTTCTGAAGTCTCCCATCTGGCTGACAACTTCTTTACATTTTTTTAAAATGCATTGTGTGTGATGGAGTATGATCTAAATACATCCTGCATAATTGGTGTATTAATTAAACTCAGTTAATTCTTGCTCTAATCGTGTAAACTGTCATGTAGATTAGCAAAGTGGACATTATGGTTATAGTACTACCGTAGGTTTCTTAATAAAAAACTGAATCACTTTCTGTTTTCTCAAATAGGTGCGTATATATGAAGCTCCTGATGTGATGAATCTTAACCAGTGGTCACCACAGTATGAGATGAATTGTAAACTACAGTGTTCCTGCATCTCATGGAATCCTTCACCCTCCAGGTCAGTGAAGTTACTTATTTAGTAACTTCTCTTCAAAAATTCACATCTACCATCAGGGCTAGGAGATGAAAAGAATTTTCTTTTTCAACACACTGGCTATCTCCCACTGAGCTAGGGTGACTCGAAAAACTTTCACCATCATTCGTGTTATCAGTCTTGCTAGAGGCTTGAATAATTAATTCACAAGTAATCTGCAATTTTAAGACAAGCCTTCAGTTTTGACTTGATAATAATGCTTTATATTAAAAATATTCTACAGTATGTACAGTGGTCCCTTGGTTTTCGTGCATCTCCAAACTCGAACGTTTATTTAAGTGTATTTTCGTAAGTGCTGTTGCAAATGTATTTTTGGGGGTCTGAAATAGACTAACCTACGTGACATTATTTCTTAAGGAAGTAAATTCGTTCGGTAATGGCACTTGAGCAGCATTCTGGAATGAATTTTCGGCGAAAACCGAGGGACCACTGTATAGCAAAATCATCCCATTTTAATGAAAGAAAACTAGATCAGGCATTTTTTTTTTTTTTTTTCATAAAAAATTCAAATGGCAACTGTAATGTGTAACTAATAAAAATACTTTTGAATCTGGACTTTAGTAAGTGCTGAAGATCTGTTCCCAAGGTTTTCTTACACTAGATGGTCGTCAGATTAGTTATTGAGGAGCAATGGAGGTACTGGAGGGCCCTGCTTATACAGCAGGTTAGGTTTCAGGCTGCTGCTGTAAAGCAAAAATCACTGTAAAGTGAAACAGCTTTTTTTCACTTTAAAATGTATATAAAAGCCTGATAGTATTTTTACACTTGTATATTAAGTGAGCAATGGAACCAGGCCTAAATAATGCATATACAGTACACACATTACTTACCTTAAAATATTTTTGTTCTTAGCTATTAGTGAGTGGTGAATATATTTATTGTAGGAAGTCTGAATAAATGAAGAATGGGTATAATTGAAAACCACTGCATTAGCGAAACTCAGGGCCAGCCTGTATCTGTGTCAGCCAAGGTTAGCAGCTCTGCATCCTCACCACCTGTTAACGATGAGTCAAGAAGTAGACCTGGGCATGGGTTTCAGTCTTGGTGTCTTGACTTTTTTGCACCTTCAGAATGAACCATGGAACAGGTGGGATTTGAACCCATGGCAAGTGAGTCCTAAAACTCTAGGTCAGTGTGTGAACCACTGGGATACCTGGCTACAATAAGATTATGGTAGCTGGCTGGCCCAGTGGCTTACGCATTGGCCTTTAGTTTTAGGATTCACTCACCATGGGTTCAAACCCCACCCGTTCTGTGATCTGTTTGCAATCGTATTATTACCTTCAAAATGTTTTGAATCTTTCTAGAAAAGTTCTACCAGTGTAACTTTTTTCATAGATTGACAGTTATCATCTAGAAAGTTACTTTCATATTGATACTGTGTGAGAAACTTTAGAGCCCTTAATGCATCACTTAGAAAAACTTAAGTTTTTCTTTTTTAGGTCACTGCCTTTACAGGATACAGCTGATTTGTTGAAAAAAAATGTGTCACTTACTTTTTACTTCTACTTCATGAATTTTTTTTATATTGTGTTTTATTTTTTCAGGCTTCACTCACCTTTGATTGCAGTAGGCAGTGATGACCCTAATCCTTCCTCAGGTGGGAAGGTATTTATCTATGAATTTTCTGCTAACACTCACAAGTGGACCAAAGTAGAAACTCTGGTCACTGTGACAGAGCCTGTCCACGACCTGGCTTTTGCTCCTAATCTTGGCCGGTCATATCATCTCTTGGGGATTGCCACTAAGGATGTCAGGATTATTGCTTTGAAACCTGTCAGGTGAGTCATTATGGTTTTCCAGGTTTATAAGGTACAAACAAAATATAATATTAAATAAAATTTTATTCTAGATTATGTCCCTACCCAGACTAGAGTTGTGGATGTAGGAAGTACTGTGCCTTCACTCTGAAGGATAGGTGTGGATGCTGTAATGCAGAGGGTCATCTAAATTGTGATATCCCATAGGAATCTTATTGCATTCCTATGTCCTAAAGGAATTATACTGAATTCCTATGTCCCATAGGAATTATACTGCATTCCTATGTCCCATAGGAATCATACTGCATTCCTATGTCCCATAGGATTCATACTGCATTCCTATGTCCCATAGGATTCATACTGCATTTCTACGTCCCGTAGGATTTATACCGCATTTCTATGTCCCATAGGATTCATACTGCATTTGTGTCCCATAGGAATCATCCTGCATCAAAGCACCTTTGAAAGCAAGGGCCATTAATGGATGACAAACAAGGTGAATAAAATTTTTACAAGCCTCATAAGCTGTACTCACATTGTGCACATTGGGCTTTTAAATTTAATGGTTCCATGTTAGTTTTGTATACTGTATATCTTATAAATGACCTACTCATCTCAGTCATACTAATATCACATGGAAAACTGTGTCCTATTAGGATGATTATGGATGGGGTAGGGTCTTTGGATCCTAAGAGATATAGCAAGAAAGACAATGGTTTTCCATGTCAAATGATTGACAGGTTGGAACTTCTTATGTACAAGAGCTGGCTTGTTTGATGGGATACTGCGGATGCCTAGTAGAAATCTTATCTTGATTATTGTTTCTTACTGGTAGAGACCAGAGTAAACATTAGTTATTAAGTGAAAAGCAGGACTTGAAGCACTCAGATACTGTATTTTGTGTAAGGGCAAAGCTAAATGTATTGCAGAGGGTCACTGAACCCAACTCAACAGAGAACATCCTTGCTCTTCGTGAAAGGTAAGTATTTTGTAAAGTGGGAAATTCCCTATTTATACTCTTTTTTTTTTTTTTTTCTGTGATTCATCAGTTCTCTGCTATGTATAAAATATACAAATCTTCTCACATCCCTGACAGACAAGACCCAACACAGAACAACGGCAGCACTTCAAGCCTTGAGGTGCGTCAAGCAGGACAGTTTGATGACCATGGTTCCACAGTATGGCGAGTATGCTGGAATATGACAGGAACCATCCTAGCCTCCTCTGGAGATGATGGATGTGTTCGCTTGTGGAAAGGTACATATGTTTAATCTTCATTTTGTTAAGGATTGATGAGAATTCTCTGTCACTGTAGTAATAATTTTAAAGAAAGTACTCAGTACATTTCTTCAGATCCATTGCTGTTGTAGGGAGATGTGGATAGGAATTGTCATCCAAAATCTTCACTTGCTTGTAACTACTGTAATACATAGCAGGGAGTAACTAAAGCAGTTAGTTGCCAACTCCACATTGGTCATTAAGGCTGCATTTCACTTTTACATCACCGATAAAAATATAGGTCTCCCTCACTTTAGGCAGATTAACTTTATGCAAGTTTGCTATTATTCTTCTTCTTTCAACACGTCGGCCGTTTCCCACCGAAGTGGGGTGGCCCAAAATGAAAAACGAAAGTTTCCCATTTTACATTTAGTAATATATACAGGAGAAGGGGTTACTAGCCCCTTGCTCCCAGCATGTTAGTCGCCTCTTACGACACGCATGGCTTACGGAGGAAGAATTCTGTTCCACTTCCCCATGTAGATAAGAGGAAATAAGAACAAGAACTAGTAAGAAAATAGAAGAAAACCCAGAGGGGTGTGTGTATATACATATGCTTGTACATGAATGTGTAGTGCGACCCAAGTGTAAGTAGAAGTAACAAGACATACCTGAAATCTTGCATGTTTATGAGACAGATAAAAGACACCAGCAATCCTACCATCATGTAAAACAAATACAGGCTTTCGTTTTACACTCACTTGGCAGGACTGTAGTACCTCCCTGGGCGGTTGCTGTCTACCAACCTACTACCTATTAGTTTGCTATTATGTAGTGTCCTATTTCTATTGGTACTTCTGTATATATTATATATAGTTACAGTATTCAGTTGGTATAGTTTGTAAAGCACATTGAAGATTCTTATGCATAAGTGTTTATGGCTTGATTGAGCTTAGTAAAGATGCCAAGGGCCTGGAACGTATCAACTGTGTAAAATGAGAGTCACCTAATTCCTAATATAGGAACTAAAGTAAACTCTCCATGTATATACATTGAGAGAAATCTATCTAGCTGTATATACACTGAATATTCATAAAATAAATATGGTAAGAAGAGTCAAAGATCAAATGGAGACCTTTATTAATACAGCATTTCACCTACATGAGATTTTATTAAGTACATAATATAGCTTCATGTAGGTGAAACATTATACTGTACTAATAAAGATCCCCTTTTGTTACATCCTTTTTACTCTGGTAGCTATTCTTTACTTCAACCAAAATAATTATAACTGTCTTAATGCTAAGTGACAGCATAAAAAAATTACTTGTCCTAAATATTATATGGTAATTTTTCTCCCTCAGCCAATTATTTGGACATATGGAAGTGTATCTCAACTCTCCGTGGCGAGACAGTCGAAAATGTCAGCGAGGTGGGCACCACAGGAGGACCGTCT
Source organism: Cherax destructor (assembly GCA_009830355.1). Taxonomy (NCBI): domain Eukaryota; kingdom Metazoa; phylum Arthropoda; class Malacostraca; order Decapoda; family Parastacidae; genus Cherax; species Cherax destructor. The sequence goes on along the minus strand of WNWK01004368.1, from coordinate 75,218 downwards.
CAACAGTCAGGAACAATGGCCATAGGGCAACACACAGCAAGATACTTCAAGTTGGCACCCACAGCACATCCAGCCCATGTACCGTGGCATTAATTAATGTAACACATGATACACTTGTGATTTGATAAATGTGGATAAATGTTGAATTAACTTCGGAAAAATACTCTTACTGTGCCATGGTATTGTTTTCTGTTTATATAACTGATTATAATAATTTAGTTAGAACAAAAACTGTAATTTATAATCAATATAATGAACAAGCAAAATATGTAAATATGTGTGCTATAAAAACATCAATTATCATTAGCCTTTCTCTACAAATGTTAAGTTACCATATAAGAATTTCTATGCACAGTGAACTGTTATACAAAATGTTTCCATGTTTTTAATATGTTTATTAATAAAAGAGTCAAATTATGTGTTTAAGGTCTTTCATTTACTTCCAGGTAATATATTTACTGTTTGCACATATCCATTTTTCACAGTATTTCTTTATAATTTTTAACACACCAGCCATCTCTCACTGCATCAAGGTGACCCAAGGAGAGGATAAGCCCAATTCTTTGCATCAAGGGGCCCTAACCAGCATTAAGGGTTTAGTGTTTTTCCCTTGAATATATTATAATAACCAGCATCAAGGGTTTAGTGCTTTTCCTTGAATATGATGATAATAACCAGCATCAAGGAACCTTTAGAGAGGGATACTTGCTTTCTGATTGTGCACACACAACCCGCACATATAAAAGGAGAAGAGCTTACGACGACGTTTCGGTCCGACTTGGACCATTTACAAAGTCACACTAACACGAAGAACAGGTGGAAGGGGTATATATAGGCAGGCAGACAGGGGAAGGCACAAGAAAGTGGTGGAGGGGTAATGGAGGTAGTAGAGATAGTGGTAGTGGTAGTAGTACTGGAGTCAGTCATAAACTAGGAAAGGAGCACTGCAAAGACGCTGTGCCTTTTTTGTTATTTCTGATTGTGATTTCTGTAGTACAATGTTGACCTAGTCGCTCTCATATTACGGCAAGTGGATAATAGCGGAGAATTGATCATTTTAAAAACTGTACTGTATGTTTAAAACTCAGAACAATTAAACAATTCTAGATTGCCTCTCTCCACAGGTTTAGTATGACTCCTACGAGTTTAGTGCTTCTTCATGAGTATAATGATAGTAATAAAAAAAATATGACCATGAATTGGTCGGTTGACACACTACTGCAAATGCACCCTTGGTAAGTGAGGATAGCAGAGACAAGGCAAAAAGTTACACTAATATGAATACTGTGAGGGTCAAGGTGAGAGTCTTGGAAGAAAACAGAAACACCCTGAAAGATGAGCTCTTACTGACAGGAGATAGTCTGTTATTAATGTATCCTCAGGTAAAATGTGTGTGCATGTGCATAAATGCGTGCATGTGCTCATGTATATATGTGGTTGCAAGAGTCAAATCACAGCTCCTGGCCCCACTTCTTCACTGGTTGCTACTAGGTCCACTCTCCTTGCTCTAAGAGCCTTGTCATACCTTTCCTTAAAGTTGTGTATAGATCCTGCCTCCACTACATCACTCTCCAGATTGCTCCACTTCCTGACACACCTAGTGCTGAAGAAATACTTCCTAACATCCCTGGGAGTCATCTGAGATTTCAACTTACAGTTGTGTCCCCTTGTTCCTGTGTCCCATCTCTGAAGCATTCTGTAACTGTTCACCTTGTCAATTCCTCTCAGTATTTTATATGTCATTATCATATCTCCCCTATTCCTCCTTTCCTCCAGTGTTGCCAGGTTGAGTTCCCTTAATCTTTCCTCGTAGGACATACCCCTCCAGGACTAGTCTTGTTGCAAACCTTTGCACTTTCAATAATCCTTGACATACGTACATACATGTGTGTGTGTGTGTGTGAATATTATGTAAAGAACTCGAAGCATAGACATTAAAAGACAGTGTGGTGTTGCCAAAGGTATAACTCAGAGGGCTGACGAAGGGTTGTTGAGGAACTTTGGGGATTTAGATAGGATAGAGCAGAATATGATGACCAAGAGGGTGTATGAACCACAGGTGAAAGGAAAAAAGAGGTAGAGGTTGTCCAAGAAAGGGTTGTAGGAAGAGGGTAAGGATTTTTATTGTTAGAAGCCTGAACATCCAACATGCTTGTGAGAGCATTTTACGTCACAATTAGTGGAGACATGTGGTGTCCATGGTTGGACGTGCTGTTAGAGTGTAAATAGGGTAAAATTTATGAAGTGATTAAGGAAAACCGGTCCTGGAGGTAGAAAGTACAGTGCATTCCCTCGGAAGTTTTGGGGATGTTGAAGTGTGGACGGTTATTGGAATTGTGATGTCTGCACGCTTCATGGCAAGACGGTTATTGAGTGACTGTAAACATATTTCTCTGGGGTTACCCTACCTTGCTTGGAGATAGCTGGTATGTCACACACACACACACACACACACCTGCAACCACAATTAGGTGAGTACACACACAGAGGAGCTATGAATCGACCCCTGCTACCACAATTAGGTGAGTACACACACACACACACACAAATAAATGATACAGCTCTCAGAGAGTGGACCTAATAGTGACCAGCGAAGAGGCGAGGCCAAGAGCTATGAATCGACCCCTGCAACCATATATAGGTTAGTACATACACACATACTAGCGCACAAACCTAACACACACGCACATACACTAACATTATATATATATATATATATATATATATATATATATATATATATATATATATATATATATATATATATATATATATATATATATGTATGTATATGTAAGCAGTCCACGAATGTAAGGTACCTTGTTGTTTGTTGCTGGCTTTAGACCCTGTATATTAGCAAAGATGAATGTAGTTGGATTGGTGGTATGGGGGAGGGGTTTTTTTCCTGGCTCTATGTAAGAGTGTATAATAAGTGTAAGGGTGAGTGGTGATGGTGTGACGGTGTAAGTCACTGATAACAGTGGTGGAAAAATCCCGTCTGACTGATATCTTTACAATCTTTACAGAAATACTGAAGGGGGGGGGCTCTTGATCCCAGTCAGTAGATCTATCATTCCCTTAGATCAGACCTAATTGTCTCCTATTCCTCATGCGCTGTATAACTTCTTAACTATATATTATTGAACCTAAATCGTGGTACGTTAGATTAAAATTGTAAGGCTAAGCTTTTTTTGTTATTAAAAGCTGTACTCACCTAATTGTGGTTGCAGGGGTCGAGACTTAGCTCCTGGCCCCGCCTCTTCACTGGTTCGCTTGGTTCTGATTATAATGATAATTATTAAAAACAGATTTCTTCAAATGAAATTATTTCCTTTAATTTCATATCTATATGTAAGCATTCTTAGAAATGTGTCTGTGGTGGGCACAGTGGGTGAGTGGGCACAGGGTAGGTGAGTGGGCTCAGGGTAGGTGAGTGGGCACAGGGTAGGTGAGTGGGAACAGGGTGGGTAAGTGGGCAGAGGGTGGGTAAGTGGGCACAGGGTGGGTAAGTGGGCACAGGGTAGGTGAGTGGGCACAGGATAGGTGAGTGGGCACAGGATGGGTGAGTGGGCACAGGATGGGTGAGTGGGCACAGGATGGGTGAGTGGGCACAGGATGGGTGAGTGGGCACAGGATGGGTGAGTGGGCACAGGGTAAGTGAGTGGGATGGTTGAGAAAGTCAACTTTTAGTATGACACGATAATTAAAAATTCCACAAGTTTGTAAGAACCAAACATAATATATTGAAAAAAAAGACACCAAATTACTTTTTCAAAGTAACTTTTGCGGTTAATTTTGATCATTAAAGTTGATTAAACACTTAAATTAAACAGACAGAAAAAATCTAGTGGATTTTATATTCGCGGCAAAGCGCTAAACCCTCAAGAGGGCCACACAGCGCCTAAGGAATGAGATTTAACCAGGTTCTTGATCCCAGGAAGTGGAGTGCTATGTAGTCCTGGACATTCTATTCAGATAAATAAATCACATCTTTGAGCTTCGATTTAAAATAAATAAAATTCCGAATTTTCTTTTGTATTTGATTTGTTTTGTACTTAAATTTGTTAGAAATAAATAACTGAAAAGCCTTAGATCTTAGTAAATTTATTTAGGTACAGGTACACATAAGTACAGTTATCATAATTAGTGTAAATTACACAGGATAACCCAAAAAAGTCAGACAAAGTGACTTATTTCCATTGGGTCCTTATAATATTTTAATATTTAAAGCCTAGCTGTAAAATAACATCTAGCTTGATCGCAAACGCAAGCTACCGGGGTTCGAATCTCCTCCGGTACGGCTGGAAAACATTAGGGACGTGTTTCCATAAGACACCTGCTGTCCATGTTCACCCATCAGTGTAAAATGGGAACCTGGGTGTTAGTCGACTGGTGTGGGTCGCATCCTGGGACAAAACTGACCTAATTTGCCCGAAATGTTCAGCATAACAAGCGACTTTTTGTATAGTAGTATGTAGAGTCTTAGGTAATCAGTCCCTCAGCCTTGAGTCGATGTAATCAGTCCATCAATCTTGAAAACAATACAGTATATAAGAATACAGTATATAAGCCATTTCGCACTTATGCTGTATTCTCTTCAAGATTGATGGACTGATAACATAGTAGTATGTCATTGATGTCAGCTAGACCTGTATAGGGTGGCCCGGTGGTCTGGTGGCTAGAGCTCTCGCTTCACACACGGAGTGCCGAGGTTCGATTCCCGGCGGGTGGGAACATTTCGACGTCTTTCCTTACACCTGTTGTCATGTTCACCTAGTAGCAAATAGGTACCTGGGGTGTTAGTCGACTGGTGTGGGTCGCATCCTGGGGGACAAGATTAAGGACCCCAATGGAAATAAGACAGACAGTCCTCGATGACGCACTGACTTTCTTGGGTTATCCTGGGTGGCTAACCCTCCGGGGTTAAAAATCCGAAGAAATCTTATCTTATCTTATACCTTGTACATGTACTTGTAGTAAATAAAGATATTACTATTATATTATTATTATTATAGTCTGAAGTGACCCCAGTGGAAGTAAGTCACCTTTTCTGACCTTTTTTAGGTTATCCTAGGCGATTTACACTATAATAATTGTACTTGTGTACCTGTGCCTAAATAAACTTACTAGACAATAACTAGAAACTTGTAACATATTCACTACACCAGAAAAAATGAAGCTATCCTCTCTTGGGTCTAACCTGATCAGCTCTCATGTCTTCCCTGCCCAGGTGGTGCGTGAGCCTGACGGGTTTAACGACTATAACAACAATAGCGTGATGGCTCAGGAGGCGAGAGGTTGCAACCGAGGGCTGGCGAGGGTGTAAAAGAGGGCGGCTGCCTGGCCCCTGTCTCAGTCGCTGTTTGGTGGTGTGTGCTGCTACAACACGGTGCTTCAACCAGTGCTCACACACACTTGTGCACCTTACTGGAGTGCTCCCTGCCTCTCTTGACACACACTCGCGGACCTTACTGGGGTGCTCCCTGCCTGTCTCTTGACACACTCGCGGACCTTACTGGGGTGCTCCCTGCCTGTCTCTTGACACACTCGCGGACCTTACTGGGGTGCTCCCTGCCTGTCTTGACACTCGTGGACCTTACTGGGGTGCTCCCTGCCTGTCTCTTGACACACTCGCGGACCTTACTGGGGTGCTCCCTGCCTGTCTCGACACTCGTGGACCTTACTGGGGTGCTCCCTGCCTGTCTCTTGACACTCGTGGACCTTACTGGGGTGCTCCCTGCCTGTCTCTTGACACACTCGCGGACCTTACTGGGGTGCTCCCTGCCTGTCTCGACACTCGTGGACCTTACTGGGGTGCTCCCTGCCTGTCTCTTGACACTCGTGGACCTTACTGGGGTGCTCCCTGCCTGTCTCTTGACACACTCGTGGACCTTACTGGGGTGCTCCCTGCCTGTCTTGACACTCGTGGACCTTACTGGGGTGCTCCCTGCCTGTCTCTTGACACTCGTGGACCTTACTGGGGTGCTCCCTGCCTGTCTCTTGACACACTCGTGGACCTTACTGGAGTGCTCCCTGCCTGTCTCTTCACACACTCGCGGAGTTTACTGGGGTGCTCCCTGCCTGTCTCTTGACACACTCGCGGACTTTACTGGGGTGCTCCCTGCCTTCCTCTTGACACACACTCGCGGACATTACTGGGGTGCTCCCTGTCTTTCTCTTGACACACACTCGCGGACTTTACTGGGGTACTCCCTGTCTTTCTCTTGACACACTCACGGACCTTACTGGAGGGCTCCCTGCCTGCCTCCTCCTGACACACACACACACGAACCTCACTAGTGCTCCACTTGACACCGACTTTGCTAGTGCTCCACCTGATATACCGACCTTATTATAGTGCTCCACCTGATATACCGACCTTATTATAGTGCTCCACCTGACATACGGACCTCACTATAGTGCTCCGCCTGACACACCGACCTCACTATAGTGCTCCACCTGACACGGACCTCACTATAGTGCTCCACCTGACACACCGACCTCACTATAGTGCTCCGGCCTTCACCTACACCTTATGTGAGTATTCGCATCAACCATTCTCTTTCAACATTAGTGAAAAGCAAATGCATACCATATTTTGTAGTGCCGGAGGTCTCTGCTATTTAAGCTACAACATGTGTTGAAAATATGCGAAGGACGCGGCTATTTAAAAGTACTGTTGTGTTTGTACGTGTGACCACACTGCTCTGTTGACATCACTTTTTTGTATCTTATTATCTGTTACTGAGTTCAAATATCATCGCTCCCCGGGGCCTGGTGCCACACCTAACTTATATTGAAAAAAAATACAGAAAGAATTATTATATTCCCCTCAAGAGAAGATTCTTGATGCTGACGACGAGCTCTTGATCCAAAGACGTGGACCTGTTCTTTCCTTCCTTTTCTCAAGTGCTGTGTAACCTCTACGGGTTTAGTGCCTTTCCGTGAATGGAACTGTATTGAAGGGGAAGCAATAAATCCGTCAGGGAGGTCATACAGCACTGGGAGAATGGAGAGTAATCAAGTTCAATCTAAGAAAGAGAAGGACAAGTTCAATTTTTTACCTCAAAAGTTCTTTTATCAGCATCGGGGACCCTTCCTTGAGGGGATAATTGGAATAAGATGAATTAAAAAACAGTTATTATTCTTTACATAAAAAAGTACTAAACCCTCATGAATCACAGAGCGCCACATCAAACCAAGAGCATCCGGGAAACGCTAAATGCTTGACAATTTGAAACTAAATGATATGAATTCCATTTAAATTTGTTTTTCACATCGTATATACCATTATGTTTCAATGTGTTCCACTGTGTACCAATGTGAGGTTTATAGTGTGAAGGAAGACTTAGTTGAAAAAAAAGAAAATAGAAATTCCTACTTTTAAAGTGCGCGATATAATACACCCCTTTTGAGAAGGATATAATTTATTAAGTGTATACCTTTTGGTGTACTATTTTAGGGATTACACTATTTTTGACATGTGGTTTAATATGTGACTTGTAGCCTTAGTGATAATCGTATAGTCAGTTTAATCAACCAACCGACATCATAGGATTGATGAGTCACTTCAAGCCAACAGCCTGGTTGATCAGGCTCTGGTCCAACAAGAGGCCTGGTCACGGACCGGGCCGCGGGGGCGTTGACCCCTGGAATTCTCTCCAGGTAGACTCCAGGTAGAATGTGTCATTTTGTTTGCATTACATCGTTTATAATTTCGTTTGTGGAATTTAGTGTTTGTTATGACATCGACTGAACAAACCTGATGTGGGTTACTTTGATTCCCCTTCAACCAAAATGGCAGGAATGTTCCTATCAAAATGTTTATTCTACAACCTGACTTCACCATTGTTGGCAGTACGACATTTCGATCCATCCCGTTTACTATTTAGAGAAAAAATAAGTAATTATTGCTATACACACCTCGAGGGAGTTGCTTTGGCGCCAGTGAAGGGCTCTTGATCCAAAGAGTCGAAGTTATCCTCCCTTGAGTCGAATCTGATTGCCTTCCATTCCCCACTGAACTACATGACCCCTACGGCTTTGGAACTCCTCCCGCGAAATAAAAGAAATAAAGCCTCAAGGACCCCAATGGAAATAGGGGTCCTTGTAAATTACATAGAATAACCCCCAATGGGGTTATTCTATGTGATTTACACTATGTATGATAATTGTACATATGTGTACCTGTGCCTAAATAAACGTCCTAACCACGACGAGAAAGTTTACTTCAGATACCCCCAACATGTGGATATTAAACCTACGTTTTCCTTGTACATTCAATGGCGAGTTTGTATATATGAAAGAGATTCGATCATTTAAAGCCTAACAATTATTTATCACATACTAAAAGTAAAAAATAATAATAAGGAATCCTAGTTTAGTGAGAGGGCTTTTAGCTCACAACTTCAGTTCCTGATGAATGGGCGTCCCCTTATATCTGTTGTTTCCTGTTCATGTAACAGTAAATAGGTTTCTGGGTGATAGTCTCCTTACACCTGTTGCTCCTGTTCGCCTAGCAGTTAATAGGTCCCTGGGTGATAGTCTTGGAGCCGTTGTCCATGTTCACCTAGCAGTTAATAGGTACTTGGGTATTAGTCTCCTTACCCCTGTTCACCAAGAGGTAAACAGGTACCCTGGTGTCATTTTGCCTTTGTTGGCCTAGTAGTAAATAGGTGATAAGATAAGATAAGACTTCGTTCGGATTTTTAACCCCGGAGGGTTAGCCACCCAGGATAACCCAAGAAAGTCAGTGCGTCATCAAGGGACTGACTGTCTTACTTCCATTATGATCCTTCAATATTGTTCCCCAGGATGCCACCCACATCAGTCCACTAACACTCAGGTACCTATTTGCTGGTGTGTTAGTCTCCTTCTATTCATTGCCTATTCACCTAACAGTAAATAGATACCTGGGCGATAGTCACTGACTTTTTGGGGGGTTATACTAGGTAATATACACTATGTATAGTAATTGTACTTATGGGTACCTGTGCCTAAATAAACTTACTAGCAATAAATAAGTACCCGAATTTTTGCCGAATTTTGAGGACGAACAGATCTTATACTATAAATTAAATGATGTAAAGAAAAAAATATAAAAAGCCAAGTTAAATTTTTAACAAGCTGAATATGAGTGATAAAATGTAATATATATGGATATTCTCATTTAACAGACACGTACTCACCTATATGTGGTTGCAGGGGTCGAATCACAGCTCCTGGCCCCCAATATATTTTGTTTTAGATAATCGAAGAAGTTCCAGAAAAACTGCTCAGACAGATCGTGATAAAATAATCTAATAGTATTTGTAAATCTTTGCTAAATAATTATTTTTAAGACCTTTGGAATAGATAAGATAAGTCAAATAGTTATTGATGTGATAGCGAGCTCAGATTCCGTATTACTGGGCAGTGGTTTGATCCGTGAGGGTGGACAAGATAAGTGGCACGAATTATGAGGGTGGAAAAGACCCCAATGGAAATAAGTCACTGTGTCTGACTTTTTTGGGTTATCCTGGGTTCGCTACACACATGCTGCTATGTATGATAATCTATGTAACTGTATTTGTGTATACCTGAATAAACTTACTAAAGTGGCAGAATTCAAGAGCGTGGACAGTGCCCAGGAGTGTCAGGGAGGGTAGAGGTTGCGTCCGTGAGGACAGTGCCCTGAATATTCCACATAGCAAGGGGACTTTCTTTACAATATACAAGAAAGATGTATTCCAATAACTGTAGTCAAACAAACTGTAAACAAGGGAAGTGGAATATTCAACAAGGCTTCAAGAAGAAGTCCAAATAATATACTATATACGTATGTGTGTGTGTGTGTGTACTCACCTAATTCACCTAATTGTGTGTGTGTGTAAGTAATGCTAAATGCTATAATAAACTCTGGAAAAGTACTCTAACTCAATTAATTTATTTATATGTTTAATAGTAATAAAAATGTACCCATGTTGTGTAGACTGTTCACGTGATCATGTTGTGACGTGACGTCACACGTCTGGCAGCTGTGGACCCAGAGTTGCCAGAAGTGCGACCACAACCACAATAAATAAATAAATAAATAAATAAATAATATATATACATATATATATATATATATATATATATATATATATATATATATATATATATATATTATATATATATATATATATATATATATATGTATATATATATATATATATGTATATATATATATATATATATATATATATATATATATATATATATATATATATATATATATATATATATATATATATATATATATATATTATATATATTATATATATATACGTATATATTATATGTATATGTATATATATTATATGTATATAGTATATATTATATTATATATATATATATATTATATATATATATATATATGATATATATATATGTATATATATATATATATATATATATATATATATATATATATATATATATATATATATATATATATATATATATATATATATATATATATATATATATTATATTATACTGCTGGCCGCACGTAAACCGACGTACGAACCACAACCCGGCTGGTCAGGTACTGACTTTAGGTACCTGTCCAGCTCCCTTTTGAAGTTAGCCAGGGGTCTATTGGTAATCCCCCTTATGTATGCTGGGAGGCAGTTGAACAGTCTTGGGCCCCTGGCACTTATTGTGTTGTCTCTTATCGTACTCGTGGCGCCCCTGTTTTTCATTGTGGGATATTGCATCTCCTGCCGAATCTTTCCTAAAGAGTGATTTCAGTGTGCAGATTTGGGACTAGTCCCTCTAGGATTTTCCAAGTGTATATTAACATGTATCACAATGGGTCCTTACAGAAGTCACAATGGGTCCCTACAGAGGTCACAATGGGTCCTTACAGAGGTCACAATGGGTCATTATCAGACCTCATTGGGCATTGTTACATCAATGAAAAGAAATATTAGTCCTTTCATAATTTACAATTATTTCATATAATTAATGTACACAGTACAGTATGGAATATAATCTAAAAAAAATATTGATATCTTATTACCACTAAAAAAAAAAAACTGGCCACAAATTGGGTTGCAATCTCCTTTAAAATCCGTTCATTCATCTAGTGGATGCACAATGTGGATACAGTCTCAAGATTTCGGAAATCTTATTAACAATGAAGTGTTTTGACATATCCTGTAAGGTTGCATGAAGATGTCTCTGAAATTTTACGAAACAGTCAAAAAGGAATTAGCACACAAGCTTAAAGAAAGTAGAACAGAATAGATAGGAAGTAGCAGGTCCATTGTCCATCATAATGAAATGTATCAAGTTAAATATATCTATGGAGAAAGTAACAAGACTGCAAGATGTTGCTACTGCTAAGCTATAAGTATTTCTGGCAGTACAAGGACCCCAGTGGAAATAAGTCACTTTGTGTTACTTTTTAGGGTTATCCTAGATAATTTACACTATGTATAATAATTGTACTTATGTATACCTGTGCCTAAATAAACTTACTGTTTGTATGGCGATGTCATACCTGAACCAATCCAACCTAACTTGACCTAACCTTACGCAGTCTAAGTTAATCTAACCCAGCTTTATGCAGTCTAAGATAACATAACCCAATCTAGGCTAAGCAAAAAAAAAAAAATGGTATTAGTAAGAAACGTGAATAAATTTGGTTTGGGAAGAATGAATTAAAATTGAAGTACGTATTAAGATAAAGATAACAAGATTTGATATCTTCAACACATCCATATCTGTACGATGGCCATGAATCACCCATGCAGGTTTACCGCTTAATGTTGATATTGTTCATTTGTCGTTATTCTTCTGTTACTATTACTACTACTATTGCTACTGCTGCTATTACTATTGCTACTGCTGCTATTACTATTACTATTGCTATTACTATTACTACTGCTATTACTACTACTACTATTATTATTACTACTACTATAAATACCACTATTTCTACTACTACTACTGTTACTGCTACCACTACTACTATTACTACTACTACTATTATTACCACTGCTGTTACTACTACTGCTGCTATTACTACTACTGTTACTACTACTCTTATTACTACTATTACTCTTACTTCTACTGCTATTACTACTACTACTATTACTACTGCTACTACAACTCTTACTACTACTACTATTACTCTTACTACTACTGCTATTACTACTACTACTAATACTACTGCTACTACTACAACTCTTACTACTACTTCTACTCTTACTACTACTACTATTACTCTTACTACTACTATTACTCACTACTACTATTACTACTACTAACAACATCGTGTGTTTGGCAGCGAGACATTGTTTACGTTTCTTTATAGCTGTCTTCTAATGTGTGCGTGTATAGCTTTGTCTTTAGCTTTAGTATTTATGAAATTATATATAGTAATATGCTTTGACGGTTGTTTTGGAAAGTAATTACTTGAAATGATTTTATATATTTGGGTTCATACTCTTAATTAAAATAACATAATTAAGATAGGATAGTCATTGTGGGTCTTGTTGACAGTACCGAATACAGTCATCTATTTAAATGGCTAGAATACAGGTTGGGGTTTTGAATATTTTTAAGTAGCTGGAATATATTAGTTTTTCAATATTTTTCCATAATAATGATAACTTTACTTCACAATAAGGTGCATTAGAGTCACAATACTAGCTTAATAGTGCATATTTCCTAGAAAAAAACATAATATTAATTGCATTCAAAATGACCTGCACGAACTTTAGAATTTGGTAAAAATTTTAATAAATGAAGTTAAATGTAGAAAAAATAATGCATGTACTAATTTTAAACAATAGTCACAAAGGTATGTTAGTGTACAGTACAATATTTACATTCCATGGAGGTACAAGACAGTTTATGTAGGTAGGTTTATTTCAGGTGTAGCCGGTGAGGGGCTTTTGATCCAAGGAGTTGGACTCTCCTTTCTTCGATCGAACCAGAGTAACTCATTCCTTCAGGCACTGTATGAGCCACATGGGTTTAGTGCTTTCCAATGGATGTAATATTTAATCCTGCTGTACCTCTCAAGGGAGGTTTCTTGCAGTGGCTGAGGGTTCTTGATCCAAGGAGCTGGACCTAACTTCCCCTTCCTTGGATCCCCAGACTCTGTATAAATGTTATATTTTTATATGAGCTCCCCTCAAGGGATGTTCCTTGACGCTGGTGAGGGGTTCTTGATCTAGGGAATTGGATCTGTGCTTCAGTTCCCTGAATTGAGTCTGAAGGCATATGACTTATAACAAATTATATTCCACCAAGCCAAGTTTAGGTTCCTGGTCTTTTTATCATCGATGCTGAGGTTGGGAGACTATGCTCACCCGTCTTTGCATTGGGCATACCTGTCTTACTCACCGGTATCTCAAGGAGAGGCACCCAGTTCCACTCTGAGAATTGTTGGGTTCCAATTTTAGTTCACCATATTCTGTTAGACTGTCCTGTCTATCAATGAGCATGCAGAATTTACCTCCCACGTTGTCGCCGCTCTAACACCCTCATTTTATCTTCCCTCCTTGCTGATGGACCCACCTTTGACCCAGACTCCTTTGACTTTATGACAGCAACTGATTTATGATGCAAACTTTGATAATCCTTCCTTGAGCACTCCTCACAGCCCTTTCTAACTCTACCTCTGTTATCCTCTCCACCCTTACTACTCTCTGCTCCAGCAACAGCCCCTGCCCTGCAGTGCTGTATAACCCTTGTGGGTTTAGTACTTGGTTTTGATTATAATAATTATAATGAGCCTGAGTGCCTTTCATTCCCCCTTTCCCCTCATCACAGGCACTGTATAATCCCTACAGGTTTAGCACTCCCCATAATAAAAATTTAAATGAGCTATGCTTAAATGCACCCTTGTGGATTTAGCACTTAGTTTTGATTGTAATAATAATATACTTCAATGCATTATCTATGAATATTACTGATTTCTTAGTTTCTTTTATTATCCCTTGTATGTAGCTTGTCAGAAACTTATGTGTAGTTCTTGCACAGCTGCTGGTATGAAATTTGCGCTATGAACTTACGTTACGAATTCATTGCTTGTTATCATGGTCAGTTTTTTTTTTTTGACATAACTGCTGCTTGTCTGGCAGGAGTCATGCATGTGTTCCAAGTTTTGTAGTCCTGATAGCTCAAAAACATTATATCATAAGAGATACAATTCTTCAGACTTTTTTTTTTTTTTAGATGTCACCACAATATAATATCATACAATATAGCAATAACACCACATAATTAGTCGAGGTCTGGTCATGGACCGGGTCGCTGGAGCATTGACCCTCATAATTCCCTCCAGGTATACTCCAGGTAACACCACACAATATACCAATAACATCATGTAATATAAATCTTTCACCAAACAGTACATTTTAAATTTCCAGGGGGTTGTAAGTGCTTCAACCATTGGGAATTTACAAAAAATATCATTGATGCACAAACTATTGAAGACTGGACACCATAAGATTTGTTTGGATTTTTAACCCGGGGTAGGGAGGGTTAGCCATTCAAGATAACCCAAGAAAGTCAGTGTGTCATTGAGGACTGTCTGCCTTATTTCCATTTGGGTCCTTTAATCTTGTCACCCAGGATGCCATCCATGCCAGTCGACTAACACCCAGGTACCTACTTACCGTTAGGTGAATAGGGACTGCAGGTGTAAAGAAACATGTCCAACATTTCCACTCATGTCGGGAATTGAACCATGGACACTCGGTGTGTGTATGGCAAGAGTGTTGCCAACTGAGCATAGCTCTGCTTCAGTAGTTACAGATAGGCAATTGTAATGGGTAATTACTCAACACATCTGCTGTAGAATATGTATTTTATAAACTAATAGAATTTAAAAAAATTTCAGATAGAGAAAGCAGTATTTAAGCAAGCATCATGGTGAAGGAGGGACCAGCAGCTCTGCCGTCTCCCGGAACACCCACTGCACTTCCCATTTTAAAAGAATTCCTTAACCAGAGGGAGCACTTGAATTCAGAAAGTGGTAGGCACAATGGTGTTATTTTATTAAATAGCCATAATATGAATACTTGGTAAAGCTTCTGTAATACATTTGTATATAGAGAATAAGTTTTTCAAGTAAGGTATTACAGCCTCTCCTCACTTAACGATGGAGTTCCGTTCCTAAGACTGTCAGTAAATGAATTTGTCGCTAAGCAAGGAGCATATACAGTGGACCCCCGGTTTACGTGATTTTTTCGTTCCAGAATGCTGTTCAAGTGCTATTACCAAATAAATTTATTCCCATAAGGAATAATGTAAAATAGACTAGTCCTTTTACACCCCCAAAAATACACTTACAAAAGCATTTAAAAAAATACACTTACATAAAAGGGTGAGTTTGGAGCAGGACGAACACCGGGGGTCCACTGTACTGTAATAGTAGTGGGTTTGTGTCAACCATCTTTGATATTGTTTTAATGTCACCTTTGCACCATTTATAACATTTTTAGTATATTTTTAGATGTTTATACAGTAGTGTTCTGTATATTGTAATAAAAAGAATAGAATAAATCAGCTCTAATATACATTATTTAGGTATGCATACTGGTCAGAGAGCCCGTTGTAAGTCTTGAGTCGTTGGTAAATGAGTACGTTGCTAAGTGAGGAGAGGCTGTATTACTGTGTATAAAATGTTTCAAGTAAGGTATAAAATGACACAGTACCATGGCTGCAACAATACGCAAATAACCCGCACATAGGTGAAAGAAACTTGTGACGATGTTTTAACATAATAATACGTATAATAATATCTTTATTTACTACAAGTACATGTATAGTGGACCCCTGAGTTTCGGCCATAATTTGTTACAGAAGGCTGTTCAAGTGCCATTACCAAACGAATTTGCTCCCTTAAGGAATAATGTAAAGTAGGTTAGTCCATTTCAGACTCCCAAAAATACACTTACAAAAGCACTTACAATAATACACTTACATAATTGTTCGAGTTTTGAGGTGATCGAAACTCGGGGGTCCACTGTACATAGTATACAGGCCTAGCTGACATCAATGATATACTACTATATAGAGAGCCCCTTGTTATACAGAGCATTTCAGGCAAATTAAGTCCTTGTCACAGGATGCGACCCACACAGGAGCTGAGTCTCAACCCCTGCAACCACAATTAGGTGAGTACACTAGTCGACTAACTCTCAGGTACCCATTTAACTGATGGGTTAACATAGACAACTGGTGTAAAGAAACACGCCCAATGTTTCTACCCTGGCTGGGAATCGATCACAGACCCTCGCCATGTGAAGCGAGAGCTTTAGCAATCAGGCCACTGGGCACCGTTTTGGCTCTACTTTAGTCCAAGTTGGACCGAAATTTTGTTGTAAGCTTCTTTATTATAATAAATAGAATATAAATGGTTCCTCATAAATTGTATGTTTGATGTTTTGCAAGTACTGTAAGTTGTTATACCCTCGAAATAATGGACCTTTCTATGAAGGACTTCAGAACAAAATCCACTGAGTCAATTTGTTTGTGAGCAATGGACAGGCCAGGTCACCATTTGGAGAAGACCCAGGCCGGACGTACCGGCGAACCTACAAGAAGAAGAAGCAATGGACAAAGTGTATTGGACTTTGAATTGTCCAATATCGTTACTATCACAGCAAAACAATCTCTTTATCCATGAAAATTTCCATTTTCAGCCTTCTCCCTATTAGTCTGTAATATTGAGGAATGGCAGTACTATACAGAAGATAATAGTAGTGTATAACCTGGAGTTTACCTGGAGAGAATTCCAGGGGTCAATGCCCCCGTGGCCTGGTCTGTGACCAGGCCTAATGTTGGACCAGAGCCTGATCAACCAGGCTGTTACTGCTGGCCGCACGCAGTCAAACGAGTACCAACTGAGTAACCAGTTGTTAAAATTTATTTAGTTCTTAAGTGGTCTGTTTGGAAGAGAGTAAAGTAAAATAAAACAAAGTAAGGAAGTTAGTTTATTTAGGTGGAGGTATGTACATATAAGTACAGTTATCATATGTAGTTTACATGTGCCCTGTGGCCTGGTCACTAAAGCTTTCGCTTCACACAGTGAGGGTCTTTGTTCGATTCCCAGTGCAGGTAGAAACATTGGGCGTGTTTCTTTAAACCGGTTGTCTATGTTCACCCATCAGTAAAATGGGTACCTGGGTGTTAGTCGACTGGTGTGGGTCGCATCCTGGAACAAAACTGACCTAATTTGCCCGAAATGCTCAGCGTAACATACATATATAGTAGTATGTATGTCATTGATGTCAGCTATGGTCTGTATACCTTGTACATGTACTTGTAGTAAATAAAGATATTATTATTATTATATTATGTGTGTAAATTACCTAGGATAACCCAAAAACGTCAAAGTGACTTATTTCCATGTACAACTAAAGTTATTTGTATGCAGGAACCTCCTGTATATAATGAGGCATTATATGATCATCAGATTTTTTAAAAATTTTGATTGCAGTTGTTTTAATTTTTTTTCAGATCATTCTCACGCAGATGATGATGCCCATCTCTATAACATGCCAGAGTATCTCACGGGATATCACAGCCTTAGCGAAAAGATTCAGAGTCGCATTGAGTCAAATGACAAGTTCTTTTCACTTGAATTCTTCCCTCCAAGAACAAAAGGTGGTGCTGTCAACTTGCTGGCCAGGTGAGAGATTCTTTTATTAAATAAAATATCATTATGTTCTCTTTCCTGGGACAGAAATCTGTTAATATTTTATATTATAACTAAACAACCATGTTAGCTGTTCCATGGGAAAAAGTTATTTGTTGTGCAGAGTGTTTATTTAGGTGATAATAGGCAAAATAAAGCATTATTTACTACCAGTATGTAAATTCTTTTATTTTTTATCAAGTTGTGCAGTGGAGACAGTTGGGCTAAATTGGGGTAATATTAGGTTAGGTTATATAATATACAATACTATATCTCAATTGCAGTGTAGTCAAGGTATATATATATACGTACATGTATATAGTATATTGAGCTCTTAATACCAGGGAGTTTTCTTAAACACCCTGGAGTAAAGTACATAGTAAGTGATAAAAGTGTGACCTCACATTGTACTTAAGCATGAAGACTAAATCATAATACCATGGTGGAACAATTTTTAATCTATATTGAAATTTGGAAAGGGAAAATTTAGCATCTTTATTTGCCCTGTAGCATTACCAAATCTAATTTAAATAAGGTTTGATTGCATTTGTTTGAAAATGGATGAAAAATAAGTTTACCTAAACTGTTAATGTCTAATTCAAATAAGGTTCGATCGCATGCGTGAAGGTGGTCCACTTTTCTGTGATGTCACATGGCACCCGGCTGGCAATCCTGGCGGAGACACAGAAACTTCTTCTTTAACCATAGCAGGTATGGCAACCTTTGTCACCCTTTGTAAGCGTGTTGTCAGTGTTTGCAAATTTTGTGTTGTACAAGCTGTCTTGAATTGAGGATGATGAAGTTCAGAAGGTCATCTGAGCTGTGATATCAGTACACTTCTGGAAAGACAGTGATTGAATGAATAATGGGGAATATGTTTCCTCTTTCTTTGAGACACCATTAGATTCATTCCAACCATATTGAAGGCTGAACTACATTAACTTTTACAGTGCTTTATTGTACTAAAAATTCATTTATATTCTAAAGAACAAATTAAAAAGTACTGGCAAGTTATATGAGAACATTTGAGGAATGTTATATTATTAATGAGTCTACAAACCTAGACTGACAAGACTAGTGCAAAGACTGAACCCAGAGTTGTATGCCACTCTTAGGAAGCTGAGAGATGAATGTATCACTTATGCTCGCTGAGTTGAATAATGCAATTGCAGATAATTTATTCCCAAGTACTTTTTTTTTTAATATGCTGGCCGTCTCCCAGTGAGGCAAGGTGACCTGAAAAAGAAACATTTTCACCATCATTCATACTTGTGGTTGTTAAATTACTTGTGTAAAGAGAATTATTTGACTTACTGTATTGTATTACTGTGCTGTTACATGAAAATTCTTCTTTAAGATGTGTCACGTGTATCCAGGTGCTGCACTGAACTACTGTGGTCTGGAGACAATGCTACATATGACCTGTTGCAATATGACTAAGACGGAGATCACTAAACACTTGAAGCGAGCTAAAGACATTGGAATCCGCAACATCTTAGCTCTGAGAGGCGGTAAGTTCAGTGTCTTTATTGGCAGTAATTAGTTATTGTTTGCAACACCATTCACTCGAACAAGTACGTACAGAATATCTTCTTTTGTGAACTTTTGAAATACAGTATTTATTATTTTGCCAAGGAAATCCTAATACAACATTAATTTACCAGTGATCATCATAATCTTAAATTTGTTGTTGGATTATGCTGGGTCCATGAACCTCAGACTTAAGATATAAATTTACTGCAAATTTACTAGTTAAATTTATCTTATGTACTTTGTTTCAGACTATGGTATGGAGATGTTGATTTTAATGGTCATTGATTGCATTTAATTTGCCACTGTATGTGAAAGTTCTAAGAGGGTGTATAAATCATGAGTGGAAGGATGGAGGTGGTGGTCATTCCAGGAAGGTTGAAGGAAGGAGATAAAGGAGATTTTTGAGTGCCAGGGCCTTGAGCATCCAAGAGGCTTGTGTGAGGAAGGTAATATGAAGGGATTCAGGGAAATTGGTTAGTTGGACTTAGAGTCCTGCAAGTGGTAAGTGCAGTCTCTGCACTGAAGAAGGGGTGGGAATGTTATGATTCAGAAGGTCATTTGAATTATGATGTAAGAACATAAGAAAGGAGGAACACTGCAGTAGGCCTGTTGGCCCATACTGGGCAGGTCCTTTACAAATCCAACCCACTAACAGAATATTTGCCCAACCCACTTTAATTCTACCTTAACAATAAGCTCTGATAAATCCACTAACTCATGTGCAAGTCCCACTCAAATCCAACCCCTCTCACTCATATATTTATCCAACCTAAATTTGAAACTACCCAAGGTTTTAGCTTCAATAACTCTGACGAGCTGTTGGAGTGTGAGCAGGGTAATATTTAGTGAAGGGATTCAGGGAAACCGGTTATTGATTTAGCCGGACTTTAGTCCTGGAAATGGGAAGTACAATGCCTGCACTTTAAAGGAGGGGTCTGGGATAGTGACAGTTTGGAGGGACTATTCTAAACTAGTATCTGAGCGCCTCTGCAAAGACAGTGATTATGTATGAGTGAGGTGAAAGTGTTGAATGATGATGAAAGTATTTTCTTTTTGGGGATTTTCTTTTTTTTTGGGTCACCCTGCCTCGATGGGAAAAAAAAATTTTGTCCATCTCTGGCACGATAGTGGAAAAATATTCTCATAATTTAGATTTAATAGACAATTAGCTTTAGCGAACACTCCTCCCTATTAGTCCATTAGATTGAGGTGTCACACTTACTGAATGAGTGATCTTGAATATCCTTTCTTTGGGCCATCCTATTTTGATGGGGAAATGGCTGATGTGATAATAAAGTAGACAAAGTCATGTACTGTACAGTATTTTACTTTTTCAGATCCTCCACATGGTGCTGAGGATTGGGTCCCACCTGAGGATGGGTTTAATTATGCATCGGATCTAGTCAGGCACATTAGAAAGGAGTTTGGCGACTATTTTGTAATCTGTGTTGCTGCCTACCCCATGGGTCATCCTGAAGCCACGTCTTATGAAGATGATATAAAGTATCTCAAGGAGAAGGTTGGCATTACCTATTTCTCTTACTGAGGAATGGATGTGTGAGCAGTAAAAAAATTCTAAAATCTTTTTCTTTGGTGGGTTTGCAGTAGATGAGAATTTACTGCAACAGTTTAATATTTTTTGTTCAAAACTGATTTGTACTTCAAATTGATCACTTACATGTATTTGTTATAATATAACATTATTGGTAGAGCTATTATTGAAAGAATTAAGAGTAAGATGGAGAGTAGGATAGCGGATGAACAAGGGGGCTTTAGGAAAGGTAGGGGGTGTGTAGACAAAGTGTTTACAGTGAAACATATAGGTGAACAGTATTTAGATAAGGGTAAAGAGGTTTTTGTGGCATTTATGGATTTGGAAAAGGCGTATGACAGGGTGGATAGGGGGACAATGTGGCAGATGTTGCAGGTGTATGGAATAGGAGGTAGGTTACTGAAAGCAGTGAAGAGTTTTTATGAGGATAGTGAGGCTCAGGTTAGAGTGTGTAGGAGGGAAGGGGACTATTTCCCAGTAAAAGTGGGCCTTAGACAAGGATGTGTGATGTCACCGTGGTTGTTCAATATATTTATAGATGGGGTTGTAAGAGAAATGAATGTGAGGGTCTTGGCGAGAGGTGTGGGGTTAAAAGATAAAGAATCAAATACAAAGTGGGAGTTGTCACAGTTGCTTTTTGCTGATGACACTGTGCTTTTGTGAGATTTTGAAGAGAAGTTGCAGAGGTTGGTGGATGAATTTGGTAGGGTATGTAAAAGAAGAAAATTGAAAGTGAATATAGGAAAGAGTAAGGTGATGAGGATAACAAAAAGATTAGGTGATGAAAGATTGGATATCAGATTGGAGGGAGAGAGTATGGAGGAGGTGAATGTATTCAGATATTTAGGAGTGGATGTGTCAGCAGATGGGTCTATGAAGGATGAGGTGAATCATAGAATTGATGAGTGGAAAAGGGTGAGTAGTGCACTTCGTAGTCTGTGGAGACATAGAACTTTGTCCAACACTCTTATATGGGTGTGAAGCATGGGTGATGAATGTTGCAACGAGGAAAAGGCTGGAGGCAGTGGAGATGTCATGTCTGAGGTCAATGTGTGGTGTGAATATAATGCAGAGAATTCGTAGTTTGGAAATTAGGAGGAGGTTTGGGATTACCAAAACTATTATCCAGAGGGCTGAGGAGGGGTTGTTGAGGTGGTTCAGACATGTAGAGAGAATGGAACGAAACAGAATGACTTAGAGAGTGTATTAATCTGTAGTGGAGGGAAGGTGGGGTAGGGGTCGGCCTAGGAAAGGATGGAGGGAGGGGGGTAAAGGAGGTTTTGTGTGCGAGGGGCTTGGACTTCCAGCAAGCATGCGTGAGCGTATTTGATAGGAGTGAATGAAGACAAATGGTTTTTAATACTTGATGTGCTGTTGGAGTGTGAGCAAAGTAACATTTATGAAGGGATTCAGGGAAACCGGCAGGCTGGACTTGAGTCCTAGAGATGTGGAAGTACAGTGTCTGCACTCTGAAGCAGGGGCGTTAATGTTGCAGTTTTATAACTGTAGTGTAAAGCACCCCTCTGGCAAGACAGTGATGGAGTGAATGATGATGAAAGTTTTTCTTTTTCGGGCCACCCTGCCTTGGTTGGAATCGGCCGATGTGTTAATATAAAAAAAATATAAAAACATAAACCTTGTTTTATTAATATTGTTAAAAGTTGCCTTTCTTGTACAAATTTCCTCCCATGTTAAGAACATAAGAAAAAAGGAACACTGCAGCAGGCCTACTGACCCATGCGAGGCAGATCCATCACTCCCTGGCTTAGACCCGACCACCTGGAGTTAACCCTCTCCAGGTAAACTCCAGGTAGTCAGGTCACTTCCACTTAAGGAATTAGTACGGCATCTGACCTAGTAGCACAAGCTAGTCAGGTCCAACTCACACCTACTCATGTATTACATATAACAGTCCTCCAAGTCACTTATATTGTATGAGTGAGGGTGAAAGTGTTGAAAAAAAAAATGTTTGATCTTAAGTCTGATCAAAATGTACTGTATGACTATGGTCTTTTTCATGTATTATAAACTAGAATATAATGTATTATTCTTATTTTGGTTATTATAATCATAACTATGCACTTATATATAATGTAATACTGTACTATGTTTCATGGAGAATATGTTTGACTTTACTTATGGTACTTTGCTGAATTTATATAAATTAATTGTTGCAGGTAGATGCAGGTGCTAACTTTATCATCACACAGCTGTTCTTCAAGGCACAGACATTCATCAAATTTGTCAGAGACTGTAGAGCAGTTGGCATAAACTGCCCTATAATTCCCGGCATCATGCCCATTCAGAGTTATGACTCTTTGCGACACATTGTCAAACTCTCCAAACTCGACGTTCCTCAGGATATCATGGATTTTGTGGCTCCTCTGAAGGACAATGATGAAGCAATAAGAAATTATGGAATTCACCAAACATGTATGCTTATTAAAGAGTTGTTTGATGCAGAAATGGCTCCTGGTGTTCACGTTTACACTCTGAACAGGTATGTCGACTTGTGTATTGTAAGTACCAAAACTGGATATGTAGATTGCTATGTATTTACAAATTTTTCATGTTTTTTTTTTTTCAATAAGTCGGCTGTCTCCCACCGAGGCAGCGTGACCCAAAAAGAAAATACAATGGTACCTCGAGTTACGATGGTCCCCAAAATCGCCCTTTTATGTAAGTTTATTTTTTTAAATGCTTTTGTAGGTATATTTTTGGGGGTGTAAAAGGACTAGTCTATTTTACATTATTCCTTATGGGGATAAATTCGTTTGGTAATGGCACTTGAACAGCATTCTCGAACAAAAAAATATCGTAACTCGAGGTACCACTGTACTTTCATCATCATTCAACACTTTAACCTCACTCATACATAATCACTGTCTTTACAGAGGAGCTTAGATACGACAGTTTAGATGTCCCTCCAAACTGCCAATATCCCAAACCCTCCTTTAAAGTGCAGGCATTGTACTTCCCATTTCCAGGACTCATATCTGGCTAACCGGTTTCCCTGAATCCTTTCATTAAATATTACCCTGCTCACACTCCAACAGCTCGTCAGGTCCCAAAAACCATTCGTCTCCATTCACTCCTATTTAACACGCTCATGCACGCTTGCTGGAAGTCCAAGCCCCTCACCCACAAAACCTCTAACCTTTTCGAGGACGACCCCTACCCCGCCTTCCTTTCTCTACAGATTTATATGCTCTCCAAGTCATTCTACTTTGATCCATTCTCTCTAAATGACCAAACCAACTCAACAACCTCTCTTCAGCCCTCTGACTAATACTTTTAGTAACTCCACATCTCCTAATTTCCACACTCCGAATTTTCTGCATAATATTTACACCACACATTGCCCTTATACAGGACATCTCCACTGCCTCCAGCCGCCTCCTCACTACAGCATTTACAACCCAAGCTTCACATCCATATAAGATTGTCGGTACCACTATACAGTGGATCCCCGAGTTTCGACCACCTCTTGAATAATTATGTAAGTGTAATATTGTAAGTGCTTTTGTAAGTGTATTTTTGGGGGTCTGAAACAGACTAACCTACTTTATATTATTCCTTATGGGAACAAATTCGTTCGGTAATGGCACTTGAACAGCCTTCTGGAATGAATTATGGCCGAAACTCGGGATCCACTGTACTTTCATACATTCCCTTCTTTGCCTCCATGGATAACGTTTTTTTGTCTCCACAGATACCTCAATGCACCACTCACCTTTTTTCCTTCATCAATTCTATCGTTAACCTCATCCTTCATTAAACCCATCCGCTGACAAGTCAACTCCCAAATACAATGGACCCCCAGAAATCAAACATTCTTTGTTCCAGAATGCTGTTCAAGTGCTGTTACCGAACGAATTTATTCCCATAAGGAATAATGTCCATTTCAGACCCCCAAAAATACACTTACAAAAGCACTTACAATAATAAACTTACATAATAGGTCGAGTTGGGAGGCGTTCGATTTCCGGGGGTCCACTGTATCTGAAAACATTCACTTCATCCATACTCCCTCTGTCCAATGTGATATCCAATTTTTCTTTATCTAAATCGTTTGATACCCTCATCACCTTACTCTTATATATGTTCACTTTCAACTTTCTACCTTTACACACCCTCCCAAACTCGTCCACTAACCTTTGCAACTTTTCTTTAGAATCTTTCATAAGCACAGTATCATCAACAAAAAGTAACTGTATCAACTTCCATTTTGTACTTGATTCCCCATAATTTAATCCCACCCCTCTCCCCAACACCCTAGCATTTACTTCTTTTACAACCCCATCTATAAATACAGTGGACCCCCGGAGTTCGTCATTAATTTGTTCCAGAATGCTGCTCAAGTGCCGTTACTGAACGAATTTGTTCCCATAAGGAATAATGTAAATTAGATTAGTTCTTTTAGACCCCCAAAAATACATATACAAAAATACACTTACATAATTGTTCGAGTTTGGAGCAGTACGAACTCTGGGGGTTCACTGTATATTAAACAACCATGGTGACATTACACATCCCTGTCTAAGACCTACTTTTACTGCGAAGTAATCTCCCTCTCTCCTACACACCCTAACCTGAACCTCACTATCCTCATAAAAACTTTACAGCATTTAGTAACTTACTTCCTTTTCCATACACTTGCAACATCTGCCACATTGCTCTCCTATCCACTCTATCATATGCCTTTTCTAAATCCATAAATGCAATGAAAACTTCCCTACCATTATCTAAATACTGTTCACGTATATGCTTCAATGTAAACACTTGATCTACACATCCCCTACCCACTCTAAAGCCTCCTTGCTCATCTGCAATCCTTACAGTACACTTTATCTGGTATACTCAGTAAACTTATTCCCCTATAATTTTTAGTCTCTTTTGTCCCCCTTCCTTTTATATAAAGGAACTATACATGCTCTCTGCCAATCCCTAGGTACCTTCTCCTCTTTCATACATTTATTAAAAAAAAAATACCAACCACTCCAACACTATTTCCCCCCCTACTTATCATGAAAATGTAGCAAGTTAATCATCCATACCATTTAGTCTTAAAGTTTACATTAACAAACAGTGACATTAATTTCTAACTTCTGACATATACTATTTTATTGGGTGCAATCTTACCCTTTGTGTTCACCTTCATAAATGTTACCCCTCTCACCCCTGATACGTATGTGTGCATGTGTGTGTAAAATATCCCCACCGCTATTGTACAGTGCAGGTACTGTACTTCCCACCTCCAGGATTGCAACATCCTCACCCCTGCTGTAGAATGCAGGCACTGTACTTCCCACCTCCAGGATTTAAGTGTGACTAACTGGACTTTACATACAAATAATTTTACTGATTTCTAAAACTGTTACATTATCCCACGTTCAGAGAGGTAGCAACTACAGCCATCCTGAAGCAACTGGGGCTCTGGGCTGCAGCACCTAGAAGACCTCTGCCCTGGAAAATGGCTGCTAATCATAAAAGAAGTGGAGAGGATGTTCGTCCCATTTTCTGGGCTTCCAGACCAAAGGCATATGTCTACAGGTTAGATGAATTGTTTTATTTTGCATGTGATATTTCTAGATTACAGATTTACCACAAAAAATTCCAGTACAGTATATCTCTCACTATTTTACTGAATTCCTTAAATGTTCAGACAGCAAGGCTAATACGGAATATTATTACAGCCTCTCCTCACTTATCGACGGAGTTCCATTTCTAAGACCATGTCAGTAAACATTCGTCACTAAGTGAGGAGCATACTATAATGGTAGTGGGTTTGTGTCAACCATTGTTGATATTGTTTTAATGTCACCTTTGCACCATTTATAACATTTCAAGTATATTCTTAAATGTTTATACAGTAGTGTACTGTATATTGTAATAACCAGAATAGAGGAAATCAGCTCTAATATACATTATTTAGGTATGTATACTGGTCAAAGAGCTTGTCATAAGTCCAAGTGTCAGTAAATGAGTATGTCGCTAAGTGAGGAGAGGCTGTATAAAAATAATAAATTAATAATAATAATTATCCTAGGTAGTAGGTTGGTAGACAGCAGCCGCCCAGGGAGGTACTACCGTCCTGCCAAGTGAGTGTAAAACGAAAGCCTGTATTTGTTTTACATGATGGTAGGATTGCTGGTGTCTTTTTTCTGTCTCATAAACATGCAAGATTTCAGGTACATCTTGCTACTTCTACTTACACTTAGGTCACACTACACATTCATGTACAAGCATATATATACACACCCCTCTGGGTTTTCTTCTATTTTCTTACTAGTTCTTGTTCTTATTTCCTCTTATCTCCATGGGGAAGTGGAACAGAATTCTTCCTCCGTAAGCCATGCGTGTCGTAAGAGGCGCCTAAAATGCCTGGAGCAAGGGGCTAGTAACCCCTTCTCCTGAATAAATTACTAAATGTAAAAGGAGAAACTTTCGTTTTTCCTTTTGGGCCACCCTGCCTCGGTGGGAAACGGCCGACGTGTTGAAAGAAGAAGAAGGTATGTATACTGGTCAAAGAGCTTGTCATAAGTCCAAGTGTCAGTAAATGAGTATGTCGCTAAGTGAGGAGAGGCTGTATAAAAATAATAAATTAATAATAATAATTATCCTTGGTAGTAGGTTGGTAGACAGCAGCCGCCCAGGGAGGTACTACCGTCCTGCCAAGTGAGTGTAAAACGAAAGCCTGTATTTGTTTTACATGATGGTAGGATTGCTGGTGTCTTTTTTCTGTCTCATAAACATGCATGATTTCAGGTATGTCTTGTTACTTCTACTTCCACTTAGGTCACACTACACATTCATGTACAAGCATATATATATATACACACCCCTCTGGGTTTTCTTCTATTTTCTTACTAGTTCTTATTCTTATTTCCTCTTATCTCCATGGGGAAGTTGAACAGAATTCTTCCTCCGTAAGCCATGCGTGTCGTAAGAGGCGATTAAAATGCCGGGAGCAAGGTTCTAGTAACCCCTTCTTCTGTGTATATTACTAAATGTAAAAGGAGAAACTTTCGTTTTTCCTTTTGGGCCACCCCGCCTTGGTGGGAAACGGCCGACGTGTTGAAAGAAGAATAATAATAATTATAATAATAATTAAGTCAGGAGTATCTGAGAGAGTTAGAGCTAAGGAAGGGGTAGCAGTAATGTTGAAGGATCAGTTATGGAAGGAGAAGGAATATAAATGTGTAAATTCAAGGATTATGTGGATTAAAATAAGGGTCGGACGCGAAAAGTGGGTCATAATAAGCGTGTATGCACCTGGAGAAGAGAGGAGTGTAGAGGAGAGAGAGAGATTTTGGGAGATGTTAAAGTGAATGTATAGGAACTTTTGAACCAAGTGAGAGAGTAATTGTGATAGGGGACCTAAATGCTAAAGTAGGAGAAACATGTAGAGAGGGTGTGGTAGGTAAGTTTGGGGTGCCAGGTGTAAATGATAATGGGAGCCCTTTGATTGAACTTTGTATAGAAAGGGGTTTAGTTATAGGTAATACATATTTTAAGAAAAAGAGGATAAATAAGTATACAAGATATGATGTAGGGCGAAATGACAGAAGTTTGTTGGACTATGTATTGGAAGATAAAAGACTGTTGAGTAGACTTCAGGATGTACATGTTTATAGAGGGGCCACAGATATATCAGATCACTTTTTAGTTATAGCTACAGTGGGAGTAAAAGGTAGATGGGATACAAGGAAAATAGAAGCAGTAAGTAAGAGAGAGGTGAAGGTTTATAAACTAAAAGAGGAGGCAGTTAGGGTAAGATATAAACAACTATTGGAGGATAGATGGGTTAGTGAGAGTGTAGGCAATGGGGTCGAAGATGTATGGGGTAGATTTAAAAATGTAATGTTAGAGTGTTCAGCAGAAGTTTGTGGTTACAGGCGATTGGGTGCGGGAGGGAAGAAGAGCGACTGGTGGAATGATGATGTAAAGAGAGTAGTAAGGGAGAAAAAGTTAGCATATGAGAGGTTTTTACAAAGTAGAAGTGATGCAAGGAGGGAAGAGTATATGGAGAGAAAAAGAGAGGTTAAGAGATTGGTGAAGCAATGTAAAAAGAGAGCAAATGAGAGAGTGGGTGAGATGTTATCAACAAATTTTGTTGAAAATAAGAAAAAGTTTTGGAGTGAGATTAATA
This sequence comes from Cherax destructor, assembly GCA_009830355.1. Lineage (NCBI taxonomy): Eukaryota > Metazoa > Arthropoda > Malacostraca > Decapoda > Parastacidae > Cherax > Cherax destructor. Next base: position 46,298 of record WNWK01004368.1, on the reverse strand, counting down.
AGTTGAGGAAGCCTAGGGAACAAATGGATTTAACAGTTAAAAATAGGAGAGGAGAGTTATTAAATGGAGAGTTAGAGGTATTGGGAAGATGGAGGGAATATTTTGAGGAGTTGTTAAATGTTGATGAAGACAGGGAAGCTGTGATTTTGTGTATAGGGCAAGGAGGAATAACATCTTGTAGGAGTGTGGAAGAGCCAGTTGTGAGTGTGGGGGAAGTTCATGAGGCAGTGGGTAGAATGAAAGGTGGTAAGGCAGCTGGGATTGATAGGATAAAGGTAGAAATGTTAAAAGCAGGTGGGGATATAGTTTTGGAGTGGTTGGTGCTATTATTTAATAAATGTATGGAAGAGGGTAAGGTACCTAGGGATTGGCAGAGAGCATGTATTGTTCCTTTGTATAAAGGCAAAGGGGAAAAAAGAGAGTGCAAAAATTATAGGGGAATAAGTCTGTTGAGTGTACCTGGTAAAGTGTATGGTAGAGTTATTATTGAAAGAATTAAGAGTAAGACAGAAAGCAGGATAGCAGATGAACAAGGGGGCTTTAGGAAAGGTAGGGGGTGTGTAGACCAAGTGTTTACAGTGAAACATATAGGTGAACAGTATTTGGATAAGGGTAAAGAGGTTTTTGTGGCATTTATGGATTTGGAAAAGGCGTATGATAGGGTGGATAGGGGGGCAATGTGGCAGATGTTGCAGGTGTATGGAATAGGAAGTAGGTTACTGAAAGCAGTGAAGAGTTTTTATGAGGATAGTGAGGCTCAGGTTAGAGTGTGTAGGAGGGAGGCGGACTATTTCCCAGTAAAAGTGGGCCTTAGACAAGGATGTGTGATGTCACCGTGGTTGTTCAATATATTTATAGATGTGGTTGTAAGAGAAGTGAATGCGAGGGTCTTGGCAAGAGGTGTGGGGTTAAAAGATAAAGAATCAAATACAAAGTGGGAGTTGTCACAGTTGGTTTTTGCTGATGACACTGTGCTTTTGGGAGATTCTGAAGAGAAGTTGCAGAGGTTGGTGGATGAATTTGGTAGGGTGTGTAAAAGAAGAAAATTGAAAGTGAATATAGGAAAGAGTAAGGTGATGAGGATAACAAAAAGATTAGGTGACGAAAGATTGGATATCAGATTGGAGGGAGAGAGTATGGAGGAGGTGAATGTATTCAGATATTTGGGAGTGGACATGTCAGCAGATGGGTCTATGAAGGATGAGGTGAATCATAGAATTGATAAGGGGAAAAGGGTAAGTGGAGCACTTCCGAGTCTGTGGAGACAAAGAACTTTGTCCATGGAAGAGGGGAATGTATGAGAGTATAGTTATACCAACACTCTTATATGGGTGTGAAGCATGGGTGATGAATGTTGCAATGAGGAGAAGGCTGGAGGCAGTGGAGATATCATGTCTGAGGTCAATGTGTGGTGTGAATATAATGCAGAGAATTCGGAGTTTGGAAATTAGGAGGAGGTGCGGGATTACCAAAACTATTATCCAGAGAGCTGAGGAGGGGTTGTTGAGGTGGTTTGGACATGTAGAGAGAATGGAACGAGACAGAATGACTTCGAGAGTGTATAAATCTGTTCTGTAGTGGAGGGAAGGCGGGGTAGGGGTCGGCCTAGGAAAGGATGGAGGGAAGGGGTAAAGGAGGATTTGTGTGCGAGGGGCTTGGACTTCCAGCAAGCATGTGTGAGCATATTTGATAGGAGTGAATGGAGACAAATGTTTTTTAATACTTGACGTGGTTGGAGTGTGAGCAAAGTAACATTTATGAAGGGATTCAGGGAAACCGGCAGGCCGGACTTGAGTCCTGGAGAGGGGAAGTACAGTGTCTGCACTCTGAAGGAGGGGTGTTAATGTTGCAGTTTTATAACTGTAGTGTAAAGCACCCCTCTGGCAAGACAGTGATGGAGTGAATGATGATGAAAGTTTTTCTTTTTCGGGCCACCCTGCCTTGGTGGGAATCGGCCGATGTGTTAATAAAAATAATAATAAAAATAATAATAAAAATAATTATAATAATAGGGAGCAAGGGGCTAATAACCCCGTCTTCTGTATATACAGTAGATCGTCATTTAACACGGTTTTGCACTGCATGTTTTGGTTATAGCACGATTGAAGAATTGCAGCATCTTTTTGTTTAACACTTCGTAAAATTAGTTTAACATGGTTGCGGGAGGGGAAAAAATTTTGAGTGCCCGGTCGCCCGCCGGGCGGGATGGTCTGTGAGTTACACCATTGAGTCAACGGGGAGCCTATTCCTCACTATCCTAGACTATCCCAGCCTACCCTAGCCTATCCCACACTATCCTAGGCTATCCCAGCCTATCCTACATTATCCTAAGCTATCCTAGCCTATCCCTCACTATCCTAGGCTATCCCAGCCTATCCTACATTATCGTAGGCTATCTTAGCATATCCCACATTATTCTAGGCTATCCCACACTGTCCTATCCAACCAACAACCATCCACCTCAGCCCAGTAGGGCCACACCATCCATATCTACTCTCTTCACAATCATCCACAAACACCATTACCTACAATTTAAGGAAAGAAATACTATTATTTCTATTGCATTTGTAGTCTTAAGCAGTAATATATCACGACAATGCACTACAATTGCATATTCACTTTTATTTTGTAAGATCTGGAGGTCTAAGTTGTTTGGCTTTTTGGGAGCTCGTTGTTTGGCTTTTTGGGGGCTCCCAGGAACGTAACCCTATTTTCCCCATAAGTTCTTCAGTTTGTCTAACATGGTTTTGAGTAACACAACATTTTCAGAAACGTAACTACCGTGTTAAACGACAGTCTACTGTATTACTAAATGCAAAAGGAGAAATTTTCATTTTTCCTTTTGTCTACCCCACCTCGGTGGGATACGGTCGGTGCGTTGAAAGAAAGAAGTTATACAAATGGTTCATTTTTCCTGAAAATTACTGGAAACTAATTGCAATACAAATTTTAGAAGTTAGGGATGGGATGTTGACAAATGGTAAATAAAGGACACCAGTTACAGTGGAGGCCTTTATTGATGCAATGCTGCACCCATGGCTCTTGTGGTGAAACTAAAAGATACAAGACACAAACAGCTTAAATGGTACAAAGCTCAGGTGTAAAATATGATAAGATTTGTTTGGATTCTTAACCCGGAGGGTTAGCCACCCAGGATAACCGAAGAAAGTCAGTGTGTCATTGAGGACCGTCTGTCTTATGCCACCACAAGAGTTGATTAATTAACACTCAGGTACCTACTTACTGCTAGGTGAACAGAAATAGCAGGTGTAAGGAAACATGCCCAACATTCTCACCCGGACAGGAATTGAACCACAGACACTTAGTGTGTGAGGCGAGTGTGTTGCCTACCAAGCCAGTTTACTGGCCCATATTAGTTTTTCTTTATTCTAAAACAATTTGCATTATAGGGTTGCTAAAGTAAACATGCCACTGTTTTGTTTTATGGTGTTTGTAAGTTGTGAGGTCCTCGTAGTACAGTCGTGTATGATCTTTGTAGTGACCATTGCAACATCTTTGCTGGATTACTGTTGCATGGGAATACTGTTTTGGCTGTGTCCCTAACATGGGCTGGTAGGTTGCTTGCAGTACCTCAGTTAAAAAATAACTTCAATACACTTGATCTCTGTATTATTTGAGCTGTTTTTCATATATACAATACATACTTGAAAAAAAAATTCATGACAAATTGTACCAATAAAGAAGTCCACCGCAACTAGTATGTACAGTGGTACCCCGACTTACGATGGTCCCCAAACACACCCTTTTATGTAAGTTTATTTTTTTAAATGCTTTTGTAAGTGTAATTTTTGGGGTCTAAAAGGACTAGTCTATTTTACATCATTTCTTATGGAGATAAATTCGTTTGGTAATGGCACTTGAACAGCATTCTGGAATGAAAAAATATCGTAAGTCGGGGTACCACTGTATCTTGTTTTAACAATATGTATATAAATTTTTAGATAATATTCTATGATTTAATATATCTAACAGTACTTAATTTTCTTAACAGAACACAACATTGGGATGAATTTCCTAATGGAAGATGGGGCAGTTCCGAGTCTCCTGCTTTTGGAGAACTGAAAGATTACTATCTCTTTTACCTTACAGTAAGTGAATATTTTTTTAATATATTCATGGGGAAGCACTAAACCTACAAGGATTATACAGTGTCGAAGAGGTAATCAGGTTTTTTTTTTCAGGAAAAAAGAGGGTAACAAGTATTTGCATATTATACTTATTGTAAAGAAAAGTGACATGAAATAATCTTATTTTTTCAATGAAATAGGTATAAGGCTTACATAAAATAATATTTTAAACTCCTATTGTCATTTTTTATATTAGGGACCAAGAGGAAACACATTCACTCAATAGCTATCTTGTCAGAAGTGTGTAACATCCCCACCTCTCCTTCAGAGTGCAGAAACTGCACTTCCCACCTTCATGGCTCTTGTCTAGCTACCTAGATTTCCTGAATCCCTTCATAAATTTGACCTTGTTCACACTCGCTTATTTTATACATGGGGAGGCACTCCATGTGTTGATCTCATACCACTCTTTGGGAATGGGAGGTAATCAGGTTTCACCCGAGGATGGGTAGGGTAGCCCCAATTCCCCAATCCTTGCACCTATATAAAAGTGCTAGTACCACTGTACTATGGTGCATTTTCGTTTTTGCCTCTGTAGATAGACTTTTTTCTTTCCACAGATGCTGTAACGTATCACCCAAACTAACTTGAGAACCTCACATACCCATGCTAAAACTAACATAATAAAGAGGTGCTTAATTATATTAATTTTGTAATGTTGAGGCTAATTTTCATTGAAATTTTGCAAGTGAAATTAACATTTTTCATGGGTGTCAAAGCTATTGGTTCTTGGTAAAACAAGATTGCAGTATTTACCTACAGTCTAAACACATTTTACATAGCTTCTAAGCTTGTTTATAATTTTCTACCCCTTAGGCAGGAAGCACCACATGTATACAATGAAACATAAATATAGTAATTATTGGCATAATAAATACTAAAATATTTATGGTTTGCAGAGTAAAAGTTCCAAGGAGCAGCTGTTGGCTATGTGGGGAGAATCTCTAGAGAGTGAACAAGATGTGTGGGATGTGTTCCATGCATATGTCACTGGCACTTCTAACAAGACTGGCAAGAAAGTTACTAAGGTAGGGTTACCTTCTGCTTACCATATAACAGTGCTATGAATGCTACCCTGAAATATAATGCAATGTATCAGTAAAACTTGAATACAGTGGTACCTCGAGTTACGATATTTTTTCGTTCGAGAATGCTGTTCAAGTGCCATTACCAAACGAATTTATCCCCATAAGGAATAATGTAAAATAGACTAGTCCTTTTACACCCCCAAAAATATACTTACAAAAGCATTTAAAAAAATAAACTTACATAAAAGGGCGATTTTGGGGACCATCGTAACTCGAGGTACCACTGTATGTATAATACGTATACAGTGGACCCCCGAGTTACGAGCACCTCAGAAATCGTACAATTATGTAAGTGTAATATTGTAAGTGCTCGTAACTTGGGGGTCCACTGTACAGTGGACCCTCCGTTTTCGTGCTTAATCCATTCCTGAGGGATGCACTAAAACTGAAACACACGAAAACTGAAACTATTTTCCCCGTGAGAAATAATGGAAATTCAATTAATCCGTTCCAGAAACCCAGAAGTTTGGAAAAAAATTTTTTTGGGGTCTTAAAGATAGATTTACATGCACAAATGATTGAACTGAATGTGGCACTTACCTTTATTGAAGACTGATGTTGCTGGATGGAAGAGAGGGAGAGGGAAGAGACCCTAATTTTTGGAAGGGGAATCCCCCTCCATAAGGACTCTAGGTACCAAGTCCTCATCTCGGGTTACTTCCCTTCTTTGTCTTTTAATCCCACTAGGACCAGCTTGAGAGTCACTGCACACCTGTGGCACTAAATATCTGTCCAGAGAGCTCTGTGTCTGGCGTCTCTTTAAAATGTCCCTAAAATGTGATAAGAGATTGTCATTGTACATGTTGCCTAGACGGATTGCAACATCTTTGTCAGGGTGATGTTCCTCCACAAATGAATGCACCCTACTCCACATTGCACAAATCTCCTTAATCTCTGAAGAAGGCACCTTACATCTCTCTTCCTCCTTCATTGAAGCAATTTCCTCAGATCTGTTTTGATGGTGTTGCAGCTCAAGCTCTTGCAGCTCTTCAGTGGTTAGATCTTCATTGTGGTCCTCCACCAATTCTTCCACATCCTGGTTACTCACATCCAACCCCATGAAAGTCCCCAATGCCACAATACTTTCCACAACTTCAATAGGGTCCTCAGGGCCAGCCCCAAACCCTTCAAAATCCCTCTCTGGGACACAGTCTGGCCACAACTTTCTCCAAGCAGAGTTCAAAGTCCTGGAAGTCACTCCCTGCCAAGCTTTATCTATAAGGCCTATGCAATGGAAAATATTGAAGTGATCCTTCCAGAACTCTTTTAGGGTCAATTCAGAGTCATTGGTCATATTAAAGCACCTTTCAAACATTGCTTTGGTGTACAGTTTTTTGAAGTTTGCAATGACCTGCTGGTCCATGGGCTGGATGAGAGGAGTGGTGTTAGGAGGCAAGAACTTCACTGTTACAAATTTGAAATCCTTAGACATTTGGTCTTCCAAGTCTTGAGGATGACCAGGAGCATTGTCCATTACCAGGAGGCACTTAAGTGGCAATTTATTGTCCAATAGATATTTCTTCACACTGGGGCCAAACACTTGATTAAACCATTCCAGGAAAATTTCCCTAGTGACCCATGCCTTAGCATTAGACTTCCAAAACACATAATTTACTCTTGTCAACACTGGGATTTTCTGAGTGATACACCAGTAAAGGCTTCACTTTGAAATTCCCACTAGCATTACCACACAACATTAGTTAGCCTGTCTTTCATAGGCTTGTGTCCTCGCATTGTCTTTTCCTCCTGCGTGATGTAGGTTCTCCTTGGCATTTTCTTCCAAAAGAGGCCTGTTTTGTCACAATTAAACACTTGTTGGGGTTTGAAATTTTCAGCCTCTACCCTGCCTCGGTGGGAGACGGCCGACTTGTTGAAAAAAAAAAAAAAAAAAAAAAAAATATTCTTTAAAATCGCGCACAAATTTTTCAGCCCCTTGTTTATCTGAACTGGCACCCTCACCATGCCTTACAACACTGTGTATCCCACTTCGCTTCTTAAATTTTTCGAACCAGTCTTTGCTGGCCTTAAATTCATCATTATCACTGGTTCCAGGCATTTTCTTGACAAGATTGGTATGCAACTGCCTTGCCTTTTCACAAATTAATGACTGCACAACACTGTCACCCGCTAGCAGTTTTTGGTTTATCCACAGCAACAACAATTTCTCCATATTTTCTATTGTTTGTGATCTCTGTTTCGTTATTGTATTCACCCCTTTCGCAACATTAGCTTCAGTGATTGCTTTTCTCTTATACACAATGGAACCGATGGTTGTTGGGTCTTTCTTGTATATCCTGGCAAGCTCAGCAATACATACACCACTATCATATTTTTCTATTATTTCTTTCTTCAGTTCTATGGTATTCCTCACTTTCTTTACCAAAGAAGTGGCACTAGGAGCTTTCTTTGGGCCCATGGTGGCTTATTTAGTAGTCACACACAATAATCAAGGGCCAAAAACAATGAATTGTTAATAAATGTTTTGTATAAACTCCTGGGGTGATGTTCACTCAAGCGTAAACAATGCTAGACTGCATGACAATGTGCGTGGGTGGCAGCCTACGGCCTTTGTATGTGTGCGGCACTGGTAGACAGGTTCTAGACTAAGCATGAAAACGGAGGTAATCACACGAAAACAGAGGTAAATTTTCCCCAAAAAAACTACACGAAAACTGAAACACATGAAAACAGATATACGAAAACGGAGGGTTGACTGTATATATAATTTAAAGGAGGGGTGTGGGATATTTGCTGTTTGGAGTGCCATCTGACCTGTCATATCTGAGAGCCTCTGCAAAATCATTGATTATGTATGAATGATGGTGAAAATGTTTCTTTCTATTTTTTTGGGTCACCCTGCCTCAGTGGGAGACGGCCGATGTGTTAAAAAAGTATATACAGTGGACTCCCGAGTTTCGTAAACCCCGGAAATCGTACAATTATGTAAGTATAATATTGTCAGTGCTTGTAGAAGTGTATTTTTGGGGGTCTGAAATAGACTAACCTACGTGACATTTTTCCTTAAGGGAGTAAATTCGTTCAGTAATGGCGCTTGAGCAGACTTCAGGAGTGAAGTTTTTACGAAACTCGGGGGTCCACTGTACAGTGGACCCTCAGTTTTCGTTGAAAATTCTTTACAGAATGCTGTTTGAGTGCCATTTCCAAATGAATTTGTTCCCATAAGGACAAATGTAAATTAGATTAGTCATTTCAGACCCACAAAAATACAGTTACAAAAGCACTTACGAAAATACACTTACATAATTGTTCGAGTTTGGAGGTGAACAAAAACCGAGGGTCCACTGTACTATATAATTTGCTTGTTGTATGAATTTTAGGGTGTTGGGAAGAGGTGTGCGATTAAAAGATGTAGGATCTTTTACAAAGTTTGAATTATCATGGTTGCTCTTTGCTGATGACAGTTCTTTTATGGGATTCTAAAGGTAAGTTGCAAAGTTGGTGGGCAAATTTGGGAGGGTATGTAAAAGAAGGGTATTAAAAGTGAACATAGAAAAGAGCAAGATGATGAGTAAGTAAGTTTATTTAGGTATACACAAATACAGTTACATAGATTATCATACATAGCAGCATATGTGTAGAGAACCTAGGATAACCCAAAAGAGTCAGAGTAACAAAAACTCTAAGCAGTGGTTGATTGAATGTCTGCTTGGAGGCAGAGTGTACGGAGGAACATGTCAGCAGATGGGTAAATGAAAGACAAAGTGAACCCTAAAATAGAGGAAGGAAAAAAGTTGGGTGGTGTTGAGGCATCGATGGAAAGTTAATTTAGGGAGGAAATAAAGGAAACGTATCAGAGTATAGTAGTACCAACACTTTTATATGGGTGAGGGATAGGTTTTGAATGTTATGACAAGGCAGTGGAGATGTTATGTTTGAGAACAGTGTGTGGTGTGAATATCATGCAGAGAATTGAGTGTAGAAATTAAAAGGTGGTGTGCATTCACCAAGGTATAATTCAAAGGGTTGAGGAGGGGTTGTTGAGGTGGTTTAGGCTTGTAGAAAGGATGGAGAGGGATAGGATGATGAAGAGAATTTACAAGTCAGGGGTGGAAGGTAGAAAAATGTAAGGGTTGTCCCAAGAAAGGTTGGAGGGAGGGGGGTAAAGGAGTCTTTGAGTTTTTGGGGTTTGAGCATCCAGCAGAGTTGTGTGAGCATGTTAGGAAGGAGTGAATAGATACAAGTGGTTTCTAATGGACATTCTATTGGAGTGTGAGTAGGGTAACATTTACAAAGATATTCAGGGAAATCAGTTAGCTGACTTGAGTCCTGGAAGTAGAAAGTGCAGTACCTGCACTTTGAAGGAGGGGTGTTTTAGTTGAAGGATAATCTGAATTGAGATGTCTGCACACTCCTGGCACAACATATAAATGAATGATGGTGAATGTTTCTTCCTCTTTTGGGTCACTCTACCTTGACAGTTGGTTGTTGAAAAAAAAAAAAAAACTGTGCACTTCATGGGAGAGGTTCATGGTTTTGGATATTCCTTGGTTCTTTTTGATGTTTTTGTGATCTTATTTTTTTTATTAGATGTAGCTCTGCATTCAGTCTCCTGTCTATGCCTCCAAGATTCATAACTTTGCTTTTTCTGGGGTTAAACTCCAGTAACCATTTATTTAAAGATTCCTAAAGGTTGTCTGTGTGTATTTTTTATTATTTTGGCATCATTTACAAACAGGTTATGTAAGAGTGTATTTCTGTTATCAGGTTATTAATATTCATTATGATCAGTAGAGGCACCCTGCCTCAGTAGGAGATGGCTGATACAGTGGACCCCGAGTTTCGAACTTTCTTCGTTCCAGAATGCTGTTCAAGTGCTGTTACCGAACAAATTTATTCCCATAAGGAATAATGTAAATTAAATTAGTCCATTTCAGACCCCCAAAAATACACTTACAAAAGCACTTACAATAATAAACTTATATAATAGATCGAGTTGGGAGGCGTTTGAAACTCGGGGTACCACTGTATGTTAAAAAAAATAAAAAATGAACAGTGTGGATCCTGGTACTGATTCTTGTAGGGCAACACTACTAATGCTCTTTCATCCTGATGCTTAATCCCTTATAGTAACTGTTTTCTGTTCCTGATTATCATCAGGTGCCATGGAATGATGATGAGTTAAGTTCCGAGACCTCGTTGCTCAAGGAGAATCTGGCTGACTTCAACAAGCGAGGAGTCCTCACCATCAACTCTCAGGTGTGTGTGTGTGTGTGTTGCTCCTTGCCTTCATTTATCTATATTCCCTCTGTCCTGTACATCAGCTGTCTGTGTAATTTATCCTTGTCAACTTACTGTATGTTTTGGCATGGCAGGAGGGCTAATATGGTAAGAAGATGCTGTTTGCAAATTAAAGTTTTACAGGGTGACGAGCAAGTGTCACATGCATCATGTGTCGACACCACATGAAACTTTGTCTTTAAATAAAGGTTTGCTCTCTGAATAGTGTCTTGAAATTTTCTTCATATTATTGACTTCCATTAACAGTGTTTGCACTGGATACCCTCACAACTAACAATTTGTGTGTGCTGTCTGTGATGGTCCATGTGACCTGCGTTCTAAAGCAAGACTGTGCATAAAATGAAACTTTCCTTAGCAAGCATGTATAAATAAGAAACTGGAAGGGATGAAGAAGGAAATACCAAAAGTGCAAGTAGGTACAGTGGACCCCCGGTTTTCGTAATTTATTCGTTCCAGAATGCTGTTCAAGTGCCATTACCAAACGAATTTATTCCCTTAAGGAATAATGTAAATTAGACTAGTCCTTTTAGACCCCTAAAAATACACTTACAAAAGCACTTACAAAAATACACTTACATAATTGTTCGAGTTTGGAGCATAACGAACACCGGGGGTCCACTGCATATTAGAAACTGTAAAAGTGGAGAAACTATATTGCAAATGCAGTATTAAAGTGGAGAAAATAGAACAGATTGCCAGGTGATTCTTCACTGTAAGTTCGATCAAAGAAAACTTGGTAATGCTGTCATGGAAAATCCCAGCCATTTAGTTTAATATCTTTATTATGCACCCCATACCCATCCTGTAAGCGGTAGTCAAAGGATTACAGAGGTACATAATGGGTCCAGGGACTGGGCTGCATAGTTTTGATAACTGAATGAGTTACAGAGGTAATGAACTATTTACATGTTTATATCGGGTCACAATCATAATGAATTATTTATGCAGACATGAATTAGGTCACACGCATACAGGAGCTATGACTCGACCCCTGCAACCACAACTAGGTGAGTATGTGTATGTATACATATACACAAGTTTAAGGGGTAATGCGTTATTAATAGTGGGTAAAGTCAGGGAACCCAGCCAATGATAGCACTTTGCTTATTTCATATTTTTTTTTTTTAAAGTTTTAGAACTCAAACACAGATATATTATCTGTATGTACAGTATGTGACAAAGATTCATCGTGTGATTTTCATACGAAGATGTGTATAGTTTTCTTAAAATTAAATTTGTTTTTTAATGAGTTTTAGATTTTTTAATATATAATTATTATTGCAGCCCAATGTCAATGGAGCAAGCAGTGAGGATCCAGTTGTTGGCTGGGGTATGCCTGGTGGCTATGTGTATCAGAAGGCTTATTTGGAGTTCTTTACTTGTCGTGAGAACGTTGATGCTCTCTTGAACATTCTGCCTCTCTTCCCCAGGATCAACTATCACATTTTAAACAAATCTGTAAGTAGTTGAATATTTTTTACAAGTCTGAAAAACATTTCTACTCTTAAAGCTACTTTCTTTGCATTTTTAGATGGACACCCATTAAACATTGAAAGATAATTTTTTTTTCAACAAACTAGCCATATCCCACCAAGGCAGGGTGACCTAAAAAGAAAAAACAAAAGTGTTTCTTTTTAAATTTAGTAATTTATACAAGAGAAGGGGTTATTAGCCCCTTGCTCCCAGCATTTTAGTCACCTCTTACAATTCTGTCCCACTTTCCCATGGAGACTAGAGGAAATGAAGAAGAACAAGAACTAAAGATAATCATATATGCACTATATTGGGTGCAAAATTTGCTTTTATTAAATTCAAGAAGTAACCTTTAAGTTGTGTAAAAATTATGCATCCCTGTAAGAATTTAGTCGTGAATGACTTTATGGCATTACTTAAAAAAAAATTGATAGATTAATTCACGTGTCGTCATCTTTTGATTGCGCACTCTCTGATTATTTATTGATTTTTAATCCAGACATATTTCAATTTCTTATCTTTTAATTAACTGAATGACTTTTCTTTTTTATGATTAATATTTTCTAAAGTAATACACATCCATTTATACTCTACATTGATTATTTCACTATAGAGACATCATTACTTAGGTAGTAGGTTGGTAGACAGCAACTGCCCAGGGAGGAACTACTGTCCTGCCAAATGAGTGTAAAATGGAAGTCTATATTTGTTTTACATGATGGTAGGATTGCTGGTGTCTTTTTTGTGTCTCATAAACATGCAAGATTTCAGGTACGTCTTGCTAGTTCTACTTACACTTAGGTCACATTACACATGTATGTACAAGCATATATATACACACTGCTCTGGGTTTTCTTCTATTTTCTTACTAGTTCTTGTTTATTTCCTTTTATCTCCATGGGGAAGTGGAACCGAATTCTTCCTCTGTTAAGCCATGCATGTCGTAAGAGGCGACTAAAATGTCAGGAGCAAGGGGCTAGTAATGCCTTTTCCTATATATATTACTAAATTTAAAAGGAGAAACTTTCGTTTTTCCTTTTGGGCCACTCTACCTTGGTGGGATGCGGCCGATTTTTTGAAAGAAGAAAGAAGAGACATCATTAACATTTCTGCTTTCCACTGATTGAAGAAAAATTATCTCAGTCTTTCTATCAGCATTGATGCATGCTGAATTATGCACCATCTGTTAGAATTAAATTGATTTAATTTCTGCATTTATTTGAATCTCTCACTGTTTCCTACTTGCATAAATTTTATTAATTTGTTCTGTTGTGACTGATCCACACAGGCTGCACCAATCTGTGTAACAGTCAGAATTCCCAGAGCATTTACTTTTTATAGAAAATGACAAGGAACTACCAGTATTTTTTAACACTAGCCATTTCCCACAAAGACAGGTAAACCCCCCCCCACAAAAAAAAAGGAAATGCATTGACTCATTCATTCAGTAGCTGTCTTGCCAGCCCCTTCTTCAGAGTACAGACACTATTCTCACCCTCGAGGACTCAAGTCTAGCTAATGAGTTTCCTTGAATCTCTTCATAAATGTTATCCTCACATGTGTCTAGCCACAACTTGTTGGTATCATACGTCAGGTTTTCACTAGTGTAGGAACTGTTCACTTGAATTTTTTACATTAGCCAATTAAGTTTTAAAGGCTCTGTTTCCTTTCAGGGCTCTGCCGATTTCAGCAACTGTCATAAGCATCGGCCAGTTGCTGTAACATGGGGTGCATTCCCAGGCACCGAGATAATACAACCAACTATAGTGGACCCACTTAGCTTCAAGGCTTGGAAGGTAAAATATTACAATACTGTATATATAGTATATATATGTATAAACTAAGGGAGGAGGAAGTTAGGGTGAGATATAAGCAACTATTGGCAGAAAGGTGGGCTAGTGCAAGTAGGAGTAGTGGGGGGGTTGAAGAGAGTTGGGATAGTTTTAAAAATGCAGTATTAGAATGTGGGGCAGAAGTTTGTGGCTATAGGAGGGTGGGTGCAGGAGGAAAGAGGAGTGAGTGGTGGAATGAAGAAGTAAAGGGTGTGATAAAAGAGAAAAAGGTAGCTTATGAGAGGTTTTTACAAAACAGAAGTGTTAATAGAAGAGCAGAGTATATGGAAAGTAAAAGAAAGGTGAAGAGAGTGGTGAGAGAGTGCAAAAGAAGAGCGGATGAAAGAATGGGAGAGGCTCTGTCAAGAAATTTTGCTGAAAACAAGAAAAATTTTGGAGTGAGATAAACAAGGTAAGAAAGCCTAGGAACGAATGGATTTGTCAGTTAAAAATAGAGTAGGGGAGTTAGTAGATGGGGAGCTGGAGGTATTGGGTAGATGGGGGAATATTTTGAGGAACTTTTAAATGTCGATGAAAAAGGGAGGCGGTAATTTCATGTACTGGCCAGGGAGGTACAACATCGTTTAGGAGTGAAGAAGAGCAGGATGTGAGTGTGGGGAGGTGCGTGAGGCATTACGTAGAATGAAAGGGGTAAAGCAGCTGGAATTGACGGAATCATGACAGAAATGTTAAAAGCAGGGGGGGATATAGTGCTGGAGTGGTTGGTATTTTTGTTTAATAAATGTATGAAAGAGGGGAAGGTACCTAGGGATTGGCAGAGAGCATGTATAGTTCCTTTATATAAAGGGAAGGGGGATAAAAGAGAGTGTAAAAATTATAGGGGAATAAGTTTACTGAGTATACCAGGTAAAGTGTATGGCAGGGTTATTATTGAAAGAATTAGAGGTAAGACAGAGAGTAGGATTGCAGATGAGCAAGGAGGCTTTAGAGTGGGTAGGGGATGTGTAGATCAAGTGTTTACAGTGAAGCATATATGTGAACAGTACTTAGATAAAGGTAGAGAAGTTTTTATTGCATTTATGGATTTAGAAAAGGCATATGATAGAGTGGATAGGGGAGCAATGTGGCAAATGTTGCAAGTGTATGGAATAGGTAGTAAGTTACTGAAGGCTGTAAAGAGTTTTTATGAGGATAGTGAGGCTCAGGTTAGGGTGTGTAGGAGAGAGGGAGATTACTTCCCGGTAAAAGTAGGTCTTAGACAGGGATGTGTAATGTCACCATGGTTGTTTAATATATTTATAGATGGGGTTGTAAAGAAGTAAATGCTAGGGTGTTGGGGAGAGGGTGGGATTAAATTATGGAGAATTAAATGCAAATGGGAGTTGACACAGTTACTTTTTGCTGATGATACTGTGCTTATGGGAGATTCTAAAGAAAAGTTGCAAAGGTTAGTGGACGAGTTTGGGAGAGTGTGTAAAGGTAGAAAGTTAAAAGTGAACATAGATAAGAGTAAGGTGATGAGGGTATCAAACGATTTAAATAAAGAAAAATTGGATATCACATTGGAGAGAGGGATTATGGAAGAAGTAAATGTTTTCAGATATTTGGGTGTTGACGTGTCAGCGGATGGGTTTATGAAGGATGAGGTTAACCATAGAATTGATGAAGGAAAAAGGTGAGTGGTGCATTGAGGTATCTGTGGAGACAAAAACGTTATCCATGGAGGCAAAGAAGGGAATGTACGAAAGTATAATGGTACCAACACACTTATATGGGTGTGAAGCATGGGTTGCAAATGCTGCAACGAGGAGGAGGCTGGAGGCAGTGGAGATGTCCTGTCTAAGGGCAATGTGTGGTGTAAATATTATGCAGAAAATTCGGAATGTGGAAATTAGGAGAAGGTGTGGAGTTACTAAAAGTATTTGTCAGAGGGCTGAAGAGGGGTTGTTGAGGTGGTTTGGTCATTTAGAGAGAATGGATCAAAGTAGAATGACTTGGAGAGCGTATAAATCTGTAGGGGAAGGAAGGCGGGGTAGGGTCGTCCTAGAAAAGATTGGAGGGAAGGGGTAAAGGAGGTTTTGTGGGCGAGGGCTTGGACTTCCAGCAAGCATGTGTGAGCGTGTTAGATAGGAGTGAATGGAGACGAATGGTTTTTGGGACATGACGATCTGTTGGAGTGTGAGCAGGGTAACATTTTGTGAAGGGATTCAGGGAAACCAGTTAATTGATTTAATTGGACTTGAGTCCTGGAAATGGGAAGTACAATGCCTGCACTTTAAAGGAGGGGTCTGAGATAGTGACAGCTGGGAGGGACTTTTCTCAGCTGTCGTATCTGAGCTCCTCTGCAAAGACAGTGATTATGTATGAGTGTGGTGAAAGTGTTGAATGATGATGAAAGTATTTTCTTTTTGGGGATTTTCTTTCTTTTTGGGTCACCCTGCCTCGGTGGGAGACGGCCGACTTGTTGAAAAAAAAAAAAAAATATCTTTTCAACAAATCATAATGGATGTTTTTTGTGTCCTGTCATAAATGTAATTTCATTGTATGAAGAATAAAAAGGCACAATACCATGACTGGAACAATACACAAATAACCTGCACGTAGGGGAAAGAAACTTATGACAACGTTTCATTCCAACCTGGACCATTAAGTAGTTATACACAGTGTGTGACTAGTGTGGTTCAAGTTGAAATGAAACGTCGTCATAAGTTTCTTTCTCCTACGTGCGGGCTATCTGTGTATTCATTGTATATATCCTATCATGCCCAGTGTTGTTACTGTTTGTATAATGCCTTATTTCATTGAATTTCTTCTTTTTTTCCCTTTCACGAATTACTTTAAGGAAAGCCTGACTGTGGGAAGATAAATCTATTACTCTAATGTTAATGTAAATACTAATTCAGTTTACTTTATTTCTATTGAATCTCCTTTTATTGTAAAGGATATTCACACAGTTGAGTTACTTATCTGTTTTAATTTTAAAGTTCGAATAAGATATTACAAGGACCTCAATGGAAATAAGTCACTTTGTCTGATTTTACTGGGTTAGTCTACGTAATTTACACTATGATAATTGTATTTATCCATGTGTGTCGTAGGAGGCGACTAAAATGCCGGGAGCGAGGGGCTAGTAACCCCTTCTCCTGTATATATTACTAAATGTAAAAGGAGAAACTTTCGTTTTTCCTTTTGGGCCACCCTGCTTTGGTGGGAAACGGCCGGCGTGTTGAAAGAAAGAAGAAGAAATTGTATTTATGTGTACCTGTACCTATATAAACTTACTTATAGAGGAGTGAGTTTCCACTACTTGTGCTGAATGACCTATGTGGATTTAGTGCTTTACATAAATACATTTAAGTTACTGTTTGTATGTTAAGGCTCCATAAGTGTCAAAATACTGATTTTGGGTAGATAACATCAGAAAAGATTGTCACTTTGACTCACGAAATCATAATAACGTGATTACAAACAAACCACAATTATAATTATAATCATGGGGGAGCGCTAAACCCGTAGGATTATACAGCGCCTGTGGGGGGGGATGGAAGGTATTCAGGCTCAGTTCAGGGAACTGGAGCACAGATCCAATTCCCTAGATCAAGAGCCCCTCACCAACGTCAAGGAACCTCCCTTGAGGGGTAACAAAGCACAAAATGGGTGTGGTTTTAGGACTCCCTTACCATGGGTTCAAACCTCACCTGTTCCGTGGTTTCTAAAATTGTCACTTATCCAGAATAAGTTTGCACAACAGTTTACCTAATATTTACCACAGTATGTACACATTACATTAATCCCTATAATGGACTAATGGGGGTGGGGATGGGGGTGGCAGGTAATGGAAATTTGGAAATTGTAGTAGGTTGGTAGACAGCAACCACCCAGGGAGGTACTACCGTCCTGCCAGGTGACTGTGAAACAGAAACCTGAAACTGTTTTACATGATGGTAGGATTGCTGGTGTCTTTTTTCTGTCTCATAAACACGCTGGATAACAGGTATATCTAGCTACTTCTACTTACACTTTAGGTCACACTACACTGGCATACACATGCATATATATACATACACACATCTAGGTTTTTCTTCTTTTTCTTAATAGCTCTTGTTCTTTTTATTTTCTCTATTGTCCATGGGGAAGTGGAAAAGAATCTTTCCTCCGTAAGCCATGCGTGTCGTATGAGGCGACTAAGATGCCGGGAGCAATGGGCTAGTAACCCCTTCTCCTGTACAAATCTACTAAAACGAGAAGAAGAAAAACTTTATAAAATTGGGTTGTCTGAATGTGCGTGGATGTAGTGCGGATGATAAGAAAGAGATGATTGCCGATGTTATGAATGAAAAGAAGTTGGATGTCCTGGCCCTAAGCGAAACAAAGCTGAAGGGGGTAGGCGAGTTTCAGTGGGGAGAATTAAATGGGATTAAGTCAGGAGTATCTGAGAGAGTTAGAGCTAAGGAAGGGTAGCAATAATGTTGAAGGATCAGTTATGGAAGGAAAAGAGGGAATATAAATGTGTAAATTCAAGGATTATGTGGATTAAAATAAGGGTCGGATGCGAAAAGTGGGTCATAATAAGCGTGTATGCACCTGGAGAAGAGAGGAGTGTAGAGAGAGAGAGAGATTTTGGGAGATGTTAAGCGAATGTATAGGAACTTTTGAACCAAATGAGAGAGTAATTGTGGTAGGGGACCTAAATGCTAAAGTGGGAGAAACATGCAGAGAGGGTGTAGTAGGTAAGTTTGGGGTGCCAGGTGTAAATGATAATGGGAGCCCTTTGATTGAACTTTGTATAGAAAGGGGTTTAGTTATAGGTAATACATATTTTAAAAAAAAGAGGATAAATAAGTATACAAGATATGATGTAGGGCGTAATGACAGTAGTTTGTTGGACTATGTATTGGTAGATAAAAGACTGTTGAGTAGACTTCAGGATGTACATGTTTATAGAGGGGCTACAGATATATCAGATCACTTTTTAGTTATAGCTACAGTGGGAGTAAAAGGTAGATGGGATACAAGGAAAATAGAATCAGTAAGTAAAAGAGAGGTGAAGGTTTATAAACTAAAAGAGGAGGCAGTTAGGGTAAGATATAAACAACTATTGGAGGATAGATGGGCTAGTGAGAGTGTAGGCAATGGGGTCGAAAATGTATGGGGTAGATTTAAAAATGTAGTGTTAGAGTGTTCAGCAGAAGTTTGTGGTTACAGGCGAGTGGGTCGGGAGGGAAGAGGAGCGATTGGTGGAATGATGATGTAAAGAGAGTAGTAAGGGAGAAAAGTTAGCATATGAGAGGTTTTTACAAAGTAGAAGTGATGCAAGGAGGGAAGAGTATATGGAGAGAAAAGAGAGGTTAAAAGAGTGGTGAAGCAATGTAAAAGAGAGCAGATGAGAGAGTGGGTGAGATGTTATCAGCAAATTTTGTTGAAAATAAGAAAAAGTTTTGGAATGAGATTAATAAGTTGAGGAAGCCTAGAGAACAAATGGATTTGACAGTTAAAAATAGGAGAGGAGAGTTATTAAATGGAGAGTTAGAGGTATCGGGAAGATGGAGAGAATATTTTGAGGATTTGTTAAATGTTGATGAAGACAGGGGAAGCTGTGATTTCGTGTGTAGGGCAAGGAGGAATAACATCTTGTAGGAGTGTGGAAGAGCCAGTTGTGGGTGTAGGGAAGTTCGTGAGGCAGTGGGTAGAATGAAAGGGGTAAGGCAGCTGGGATTGATGGGATAAAGATAGAAATGTTAAAAGCAGGTGGGGATATAATTTTGGAGTGGTTGGTGCTATTATTTAATAAATGTATGGAAGAGGGTAAGGTACCTAGGGATTGGCAGAGAGCGTGTATTGTTCCTTTGTATAAAGGCAAAGGGACAAAAGAGAGTGCAAAAATTATAGGGGAATAAGTCTGTTGAGTGTACCTGGTAAAGTGTATGGTAGAGTTATTATTGAAAGAATTAAGAGTAAAACAGAAAGCAGGATAGCAGATGAACAAGGGGCTTTAGGAAAGGTAGGGGGTGTGTAGACCAAGTGTTTACAGTGAAACATATAGGTGAACAGTATTTGGATAAGGGTAAAGATGTTTTTGTGGCATTTATGGATTTGGAAAAGGCGTATGATAGGGTAGATAGGGGCGCAATGTGGCAGATGTTGCAGGTGTATGGAATAGGAGGAAGGTTACTGAAAGCAGTGAAGAGTTTTTATGAGGATAGTGAGGCTCAGGTTAGAGTGTGTAGGAGAGAAGGGGACTATTTCCCAGTAAAAGTGGGCCTTAGACAAGGATGTGTGATGTCACCGTGGTTGTTCAATATATTTATAGATGGGGTTGTAAGAGAAGTGAATGCGAGGGTCTTGGCAAGAGGTGTTGGGCTAAAAGATAAAGAAGCAAATACAAAGTGGGAGTTGTCACAGTTGCTTTTTGCTGATGACACTGTGCTTTTGGGAGATTCTGAAGAGAAGCTGCAGAGGTTGGTGGATGAATTTAGTAGGGTGTGTAAAAGAAGAAAATTGAAAGTGAATATAGGAAAGAGTAAGGTGATGAGGATAACAAAAAGAATAGGTGACGAAAGATTGGATATCAGATTGGAGGGAGAGAGTATGGAGGAGGTGAATGTATTCAGATATTTGGGAGTGGACATGTCGGCGGATGGGTCTATGAAGGATGAGGTGAATCATAGAATTGATGAGGGAAAAGGGTGAGTGGAGCACTTCGAGTCTGTGGAGACAAAGAACCTTGTCCATGGAAGTAAAGAGGGGAATGTATGAGAGTATAGTTATACCAACGCTCTTATATGGGTGTGAAGCATGGGTGATGAATGTTGCAACGAGGAGAAGGCTGGAGGCAGTGGAGATGTCATGTCTGAGGTCAATGTGTGGTGTGAATATAATGCAGAGAATTCGGAGTTTGGAAATTAGGAGGAGGTGCGGGATTACCAAAACGATTGTCCAGAGAGCTGAGGAGGGTTGTTGAGGTGGTTTGGACATGTAGAGAGAATGGAACGAGACAGAGTGACTTCGAGAGTGTATAAATCTGTAGTGGAGGGAAGGCGGGGTAGGGGTCGGCCTAGGAAAGGTTGGAGGGAGGGGGTAAAGGAAGTTTTGTGTGCGAGGGGCTTGGACTTCCAGCAAGCATGTGTGAGCGAATTTGATAGGAGTGAATGGAGGCATATGGTTTTTAATACTTGACGTGCTGTTGGAGTGTGAGCAAAGTAACATTTATGAAGGGATTCAGGGAAACCGGCAGGCCGGACTTGAGTTCTGGAGATGGGAAGTACAGTGCCGGCACTCTAAAGGAGGGGTGTTAATGTTGCAGTTTTATAACTGTAGTGTAAAGCACCCTTCTGGCAAGACAGTGATGGAGTGAATGATGATGAAAGTTTTTCTTTTTCGGGCCACCCTGCCTTGGTGGGAATCGGCCGATGTGTTAATAAAAAAAAAAAAAAATAGTAACAATAATGGACAATTCTGTAACTAGTGGACTTTGTCCTTCGGTTCTGAATCAACTGACCCAGCTGATTTTATTTACTATTTCCAAAGTACAGTGGTACCTCGAGTTACGATGGTCCCCAAAATCGCCCTTTTATGTAAGTTTATTTTTTTAAATGCTTTTGTAAGTATATTTTTGGGGGTGTAAAAGGACTAGTCTATTTTACATTATTCCTTATGGGGATAAATTCGTTTGGTAATGGCACTTGAACAGCATTCTCGAACGAAAAAATATCGTAACTCGAGGTACCACTGTACTTTTATTGATGGTGCACTTTTCTTGTGAACAGGATAAACTCTTTGACTTGAGTGTTTGAGTTTCAAGGTTGTAGATGTAAGACATGTCTAGTACAATCTAGCTTCAGGCCAGGTTACAAGGTGGTAGAACTCCTGAAACCAGTTACACATGTCACAGGATGGCATCCATAGATGCAAGGGACATTATCTTACTTGGGTGTATTGTAATTATGTTCATAAAGAATAACTACCATATTTTACAGTGAATAAGATGCTCCGGTGTCGAGGAGGCTCCCCTCCCCCTAAACTTATTTTGGGAAAAATAACATCTTCAATGTCGTAAAATACGGTAAATCTGCATTGTTTATTCAGTACTGCTACTCGGGAGTAATCAGTATTATTTTAACTAGTAAGATAATCTGTAGGATTACATTACTAGTCATTTTCTAAGATACCTGGTGTGCGAAAACTTCAGAATTATCATCAATTATTCGCTAATTCCTAGAGTTACTTGCAGGTAAACAACCAGTATTTATATAATACAGTGGACCCCCGAGTTTCATAAAAACTTTACTCCTGAAGTCTGCTCAAGTGCCATTACCGAATGAATTTACCCCTTAAGAAAAAATGTCACGTAGGTTAGTCTATTTCAGACCCCCAAAAATACTTTTCCACAAGCACTTACAATATTATACTTACATAAATGTACGATTTCCGGGGTTTACGAAACTCGGGGGTCCACTGTACAGTGGACCCTCGGTTAACGAATACCCCGGAAATCGTGCAATTATGTAAGTATAATTTTGTAAGTTCTTGTGGAAGTGTAGTTTTGGGGGTCTGAAATAGACTAACCTACATGACATTATTTCTTAAGGACGTAAATTCGTTCGGTAATGGCACTTGAGCAGGCTTCTGCAATGAATTTTTTTCGTTAACCGAGGGTCCACTGTATAAGGGTTTTAACTTTAATTTGATCCTAGTCTATTGCATTAAGAGTATTATCTGATGTGGGATTTTTTCACTAGTGCACAACCAGCATATGGGAGACTGAAGCTTGTGACAATGTTTAGGTCCAACTTGGATCATTAACTAGTGTGTGAGTAAGTTGGACCGAAACGTCATCATAAGTTTCAGTCTTCTGTGTGTAGGTTGTTTATGTATTGTTCTAGTCACAGTATTGTGCCTTATTATTATTTTTTCACTAGTTTTATATTGTATCGTAGAAAGGGATGCTAGTGGAAACAGGTTAGAGGATAACGCTTTAGTGAAGAGAAATACAACACACCAACAATATGCATAATATACTATTATTTATGAAGCACTAGATGTGCAGGGGTCATTCAGCACATGGAGTGTTGGAAACTCGATCCTCCATTAACTAACTACCAGACAGAAACACTACTCCTGCAACCCATCAAGTAACATGAATCTTTTTACTGTACAGGACTGGAACACACCATATCAGACTTCTTAATGGTAGGTTCAACAACACTGGCTACTTACAGACTGGTTCACTGACTGATTGTCTTTTGCTGATTCAGTGTTACTTAATGGCTACCTTATGTATCTTGCTGATGTAAATTAAATTGATAGTGGGATGGTATTAAATGCTGACAACTAGATGGAAAAGGACTCAAGTTCAGGCACTTAGGACACCTCATGTATTTTAAGTGGTCCTTGACAACTTTAAATGTGTGACGAGCAGAGAGAAAACAGCATATATGTAGGGGGATGAGAGAGAAGATAGCTGTATTACACCATAGTCATTGTGGTAGCATTAATATTCACTGGTAATAGTAGTAGTAGTAGTAGAAAGTGCAGTATTCTGGTAGTGGAGAGAAGAGTTTATCTTATTGCTGTATTATGCGATAGTCATTTGATGTCCTAAGGTCATATGTGTCAAGATTGTGCTCAGGAAACATGTTTTAAGATTGTATATGTCAAGATTGTGGAAATGTTATAATTGCTAACTTTTTGGACATGGTATTGGAGGTAGGAATGAGTGATGTTTCAAGATAATGACTTTTCCTCAAATCTGGTTCCCAGTGAGTTTAGCATCTTTCCACCGCATGATATATCCTTCAGTGTTTCTGTGTATGATGTGTGTAGCTGGTGTCATCACTGCTGCAGCCATATCTTTGTTTAGAGGGACTTGTTCATTAGAACTTATGAACATAGATACACTTGCAGCAGGAATGACACTGAGGGACATATCATGTGTTGGAAAAATGCTAAACTGATCCACAGGTAACCAGATTTGAGGTGACATCATTGCCTCTAAGCATCACTCATTGCTACCTCCATCATTGTTCATAAAACTGGCAGTTGTAATATTTCCACAGCCTTGGCACATATGATCATAAAGCATGGCTGCCAAGACTGTTATGCGATACAACAATAAAATAAAGTCTTCTCCATTTCTAGCATTCTGAATGTACTACAACACTTTTTATTACCAGTGAATATTAAAACGTTTACCGCTACTCTCTCTCTCTCCTACCCCCTTATACAGTGGACCCCCGAGTTTCATACACCCCGGAAATCGTACAATTATGTAAGTATAATATTGTAAGTGCTTATGGAAGTGTATTTTTGGGGGTCTGAAATAAACTAACCTACGTGACATTTTTCCTTAAGGGAGTAAATTCGTTCGGTAATGGCGCTTGAGCAGACTTCAGGAGTGAAGTTTTTACGAAACTCGGGGGTCCACTGTATAGTGGACCCCCGAGTAATGAGCAAAATTCATTCCAGAAGCCTGCTTAAGTGCCATTACCAAACGAATTTACTCCCTTAAGAAATAATGTCAAGTATGTTAGTCCATTTCAGACCCCCAAAAATACACTTACAAAAGCACTTGCAATATTATACTTACATAATTGTACGATTTCCAGGGTGCTCGTTACTCGGGGGTCCACTGGACATAGCTTATTTTCTCTGATACTGTTCATGTGCTTGAAGTGATCAAGGTCTCCAGGACTCAGCCATCAATAAAGGTGTCCTAAGTGAATGCATTTTTGTCTTTTTCCCTTGCAAATTAAATTCCCTAAACTTATAGTTTTGTTTATTACAATACTGTCTCAGTTGCAAATGCCCAGATGAGAAGAGCATAGCTTGTTTTCTCTGCATGATTGATAAGAAAAACATTTATGAAATGCAACATAATGGTCAAGCATGCTGGGCCATATAAAATCTTATACAGTGGTCCCTCGGTTTTCGTGCATCTCCAAACTCGAACATTTATGTAAGTGTATTTTCGTAAGTGCTGTTGCAAGTGTATTTTTGGGGGTCTGAAATAGACTAACCTACGTGACATTATTTCTTAAGGAAGTAAATTCGTTCGGTAATGGCACTTGAGCAGCATTCTGGAACGAATTTTTGGCGAAAACCGAAGGACCACTGTATGTATTATTTTTAATACATATTATATTCAGGGAAGTGCTAAACCTGTAGGGATCATGCAACACTTGGGTAATGGAAGGTTAGGATGGTTCCAATTCCTTGGATCAGGAGCCCTTCATCAGGACACCTCCATTCAAAGGATTTATACTAAACTATCCATTTTTACTGCTGGTTATTTGAGTTGGGTTACAATTAATCTTAGTACTTCAGAAACTAAAGTTAACACAGGTTATAATATTAACAATAATAATAAAAGTACTTGGTCACTATAATATTAAATAGCTTGATATAACATAACTGGAAAATGCAAAACCTGTAAGGCTCATTTACTGCTTGAATTAATAGTTATTATAAATAATGACAGTGATTATGTATGAGTGAGGTGAAAGTGTTGAATGATGATGAAAGTATTTTCTTTTTGGGGATTTTCTTTCTTTTTGGGTCACCCTGCCTTGGTGGGAGACGGCCGACCTGTTGAAAAAAAAAAAAATAATGTAAGAGAAAAATGTTGTGTGATATAACAGTAACCAAGGCGATGTGTAGTATATGTGGGCAGAGCTATTGCTACTTTAATTTATGGTGACTTTCACATTGATATGGCCATAACATACAGGGTTTAGTGTATATTATCTTGTTGTAACGCAGCTTGTGTTTGAATCTTTTTATATGTCAGCAATACTCAGGGGCAGCATCAAGGGGTACAAGGGAAAGCTGAAGCCCAAAAATTGCATCAACCCCTTAAAGCCACCCCAAATAATAATAATACTAATAATAAAAATAAAATTTTCATGGGGAAGTAGAGAAGAATCCTTCCTCCATAAGCCATGTGTGTTGTAAGATGTGACTAAAATGCTGGGAGCAAGGGGCTAGTAACTCCTACTCCTGTACAAATTACTAAATTTTAAAAAGAAAAGCTTTTCGTCTTATCTTTTAGGTCATCCTGTCTTGGTGGGATACGGCCGGTTCGTTGAAAAAATAATAATATAATAATAATTTTTTATTTTATTAACACATCATTCGTTTCCCACCAAGGTAGGGTGGCCTGAAAAAGAAAAACTTTTACCATCATTCACTCCATCACTGTCTTGCCAGAGATGCACTTACACTATAGTTATAAAACTGCAACATTAACACCCCTCCATCAGAGTGCAGGCACTCTGAAGGAGGGGTGTTAATGTTGCAGTTTTATAACTCAAGTCCGGCCTGCCGGTTTTCCTGAATCCCTTCATAAACATTACCCTGCTCACACTCCAACAGCACGTCAAGTCCTAAAAACCATTTGTCTCCATTCGCTCCTATCTAACACACTCACACATGCTTGCTGGAAGTCCAAGCCCCTCGCACACAAAACCTCCTTTACCCTCTCCCTCCAACCTTTCCTAGGCTGACCTCTACCCTGCCTTCCCTCCACTACAAATTTATACACTCTAAGTCATTCTATTTTGTTCCATCTTCGCTACATGTCCAAACCACCTCAACAGCCCCTCTTCAGCCCTCTGGATAGTAGTTTTGGTAATTCCGCACCTCCTCTCCTAATTTCCAAACTATGAATTCTCTGCATTATATTCACACCAAAACAAGTCCCCTAGACCTATCATGATTATGCCACCCCACATAGTATTTAGGTTGCATTATCTATAATACTTTATGATCTTGGATGACAAACTAAATCACTCAGACAGTACTACTTTTCTTTTGAAGTTGATTTCAACACATTGTACATTTTTAAGCAGCTTCTATGAATTTGTACGTACAGTATGTAGTATAGTACTCAGCAGGTGCAGTCGAGCCCTACCCAGTTGTGGGACAATTTATATATACAGTTGATGTATGTGTAAGTTACAAAATTGTATTTTAGATATTTATGTGAATTCTAGCAGCACTGTACAACCCTTGTGGGTTTAGCACTTAATTTTTATTGTAATAATAATAATATGTGCTTCCTAGCATATCTGTACTGTACAATAATTTTCCTCTTCTTTTTCTTAAAGGATGAAGCATTTGGCCTCTGGGAAGAACAGTGGGGTAAGCTGTACCCTGAAGAAAGTCGATCACGAGAAATAATCCAGTATATTACCAACAACTACTACCTTGTGAATCTGGTGGATAATGATTATCCAAAGGACTCCTGCCTGTGGGATGTACTGGAGTCCATGTTTGCCTGGAGAAAGCTCCAGGAGGAGAAATCAGAAGATCAAGAGGAAAATAACTTGTGTATTTGTACCCAGTGAATGGGGAGAGCAAGGAGCAATGTAAAATGTGTTGTTATTTAATGTGCTATTATCTGTTGATGGAAAAATAACTGTAGTTAAAATTTTTCCCTGACAATGTATTTAATTACCACAGTCAGTCTGCATTTTTAAGCGTGGAATAATCCTGCCTATAATGATTACCTTTGTACAGTACTTGTGTACTTTCCTTTTTTATTCTCAATTGTGGAAATATTTTCCACATCATTTTAATTGTCCTAAAATTTAACAATACAAACGAGTAGGATAGTATTTGACGAATAGGTTGTGCGGTGTCAGGAACTGTAGGATTTTGTGGTGTTACTGTAAGTCATGTTATGACAAGGTGTTTGTGTCTATTACCAAAAAGGCATATCTTCAACTTAATTTATATAATAATGTAGCTTAGAAGACACTGTAACTTAATTTATTTTTAATAACGTATTTTATTTATTGAGAAATAAAGAAGCAAAGTCAGAGTTTTTGTTTTGCTAATATATATCCAGAAAATTGAAAGTGAATATAGGAAAAAATAAGGTGCTCAGTATAACAAAAAAATTAGGTAACGAAAGATTAGATATCGGGTTGGAGGGAGAGAGTATGGAGTGGACATGTCAGCAGATGGGTCTATGAAAGATGAGATGAATCATAGAATTGACGAGGGGAAAAAGGTGAGGAGTCTGTGGAGACAAAGAACTTTGTCCATGGAAGCAAAGAGGGGAATGTATGACAGTATAGTTATACCAATGCTCATATATGGGTGTGAAACATGGGTGGTGAATGTTGCAACAAGGAGAAGGCTGGAGGCAGTGATGTCGTGTCTGAGGGCAATGTGTGGTGTGAATATAATGCAGAGAATTCGTAGTTTGGAAATTAGGAGGAGGTGAAGGATTACCAAAACTATTATCCAGAAGTTTGAGGAGGGGTTGTTGAGGTGGTTCAGATATGTAGAGAGGATGGAACAAAGTAGGATGACTTTTAGTGTATAAATCTGTAGTGGAGGGAAGGCGGGGTAGAGATCGGCCTAGGAAAGGTTGGAGGGAGTGGGTAAAGGAGGTTTTGGACTTCCAGCAAGCATGCGTGAGTGTGTTAGATAGGAGCGAATAGAGACAAATGGCTTTTAGGACTTGACGTGCTGTTGGAGTGTGAGCAGGGTAATGTTTATGAAGGGATTCAGGGAAACTGGCAGGCCAGACTCGAGTCCTGAAGATGGGAAGTACAGTGTCTGCACTCTGAAGGAGGGGTGTTAATGCTGTAGTTTTATAACTGTAGTGGAAAACGGCCGATGTGTTAATAAATAAAAAAAATAATCCAGTCATTTTCAAGTAGTGTTAATTTTTGAATGTCTTTAAACATATGGATCTTGAACAGATGGATCTCATTAATTGGATAAGAATTTGGAAAATTGTGCAGCAATATTTTTGTGTGGGGAAATAAACTGTCATATCTGCATGCCTCTGGCAAGACAGTGATTGTGTAAATGATGGTGAAACTGTTTCATTTTTGGGTCACTCTGCCTTGGTGGGAGACTGCCACTGTGTTAAAAAAAGAAAAGTATGGTACACAGTCTTAAGTTTCTGGTCCGGTTACACAAAGATCTTAATAAATTCCTAACTAAATTCAAAGATTCAAATTTTATTATTATGAATGCATTCTAGCAAAGTTGTATAGAGTTTTACTGAAAAATATTTTATCAACAGTAATTTTTTCAAACTGTTTTGTATATTTACTCATATCCTTGACTCTTAGTCCAGGAAGAGTTTGTCAGGTTGAGGTGTCCACAATAGACACTTCAACAATTTTGCTTTCTCAATTAATCCAAGGCACTTTACAGCCTCTAAACCCAATGGGAAGCTCTGAACCAGTAGGGTTTAGCACTCCCCCTAATTAAAAATAAATAAATTATGCCTTTATGAGTTTGTCATTATTATCTCTAAGAATACAGTGGTCCCTCGGTTTTCGCCGAAAATTCGTTCCAGAATGCTGCTCAAGTGCCATTACTGAACGAATTTACTTCCTTAAGAAATAATGTCACGTAGGTTAGTCTATTTCAGACCCACAAAAATACACTTGCAACAGCACTTACGAAAATACACTTACATAAATGTTCGAGTTTGGAGATGTACGAAAACCGAGGGACCACTGTATTTCAAAACATAAATAACAGCACATGAACAAAAATAAATGTCAAATGTTCCTACAATCCTGAATATACATATAGGCATACCTCACTAATACGGCAGATTATGTTCCAGACTGCAGCCGTAAGGCAAATGTCGCCTTAAAGTTAATCGCAGCTTTTTTTTCACTTGCTGGTGCATATAAAAGCCACAGTAGTGCTAGGCCTAAAAGTGCACAGTAGTGCTAAGCCTAAAAACTGATGCAAAAGTAAAAATAAATGAAATGTGTGTCACTGCTGAAAACCATCGTAAGAGCAAGGCAAGCTCTGAAAAATAATGAACATGAAAATAATTGAAGAGTGCTGTATTAGTGAAGCACCTTAATGTGATGTACTAATGTATAGTATGATAATTAATCACTTAGAATAAACAACTTTAAATAATTTGTGACTAGGCAGTTTGTTCTCTGAAGTGATAAGATTGAAGAACCATTTCCACAAACCTACTGTTGAGTGTTAGCAAGGTAACTTTTATGAGGAGATTCAGGATTACCAGTGAGCTGGACTTGAATCCTGGAGGTGGGAAGGGCAGTGTCTGCATTCGGAAGGAAGGTAATGTGAATTGTGATGTCAGCACACTTCTGGAAAGACAATGATTGAATGTATGATGGTGAATGTATTTTCTTTGGATCATCCTGTCTTAGCAGGAGACATCTATTGATGTAAAAACAAAAAACAAAATATAGTACGTATATACTGTACATACTAGTATATATATACTGTATACCGTATATGTATACCAAGTGGCTTCTCAGAGTATAAAGGATCATGGCACAATACCGTGACTAGAACAATACACAAATAACCCACACATAGGAGAGAGAAACTTATGCCTGACATTTCGGTCCGACTTTGACTATTTACTAGCCACAGAAATGTCGTCAAAAGTTACTTTCTCCTATGTGCTCCTATGTGATGGTTATTCGTATATGGCATAGTACTTGTAGCTCAACTCACAACCAAAGAACTCGGATTCAATCTCAGGTTATGGTAGATGTGTGGACAAGTTTAACACATAATGCCCCTGGTCATTGAGTAGTTTACAGATACCGAGGAGTTAGCTGATGGGTGAGAATCACATCCAGGGAAAGAGCCTAAGAATCCCAGTGGAAATAAACTACACTGCTTAGCTTTCTGGGGTTATTAAGCTTCCCTAAAATGCTCTGCATAACCAGGAACTTTCCCTGTGTGATATTAAATGTTATCCTGTTCTGTGAAAACTATGTACGTGTACTACCATATTTGGAAATAAAGTACAGTGGACCCCCGGTTTACGTACTGCTCCAAACTCGAACAATTATGTAAGTGTATTTTTGTAAGTGCCTTTGTAAGTGTATTTTTTGGGGTCTAAACGGACTAATCTAATTTACATTATTCCTTATGGGAACAAATTCGTTCGGTAATGGCACTCGAA
This sequence comes from Cherax destructor, assembly GCA_009830355.1. Classification (NCBI taxonomy): domain Eukaryota; kingdom Metazoa; phylum Arthropoda; class Malacostraca; order Decapoda; family Parastacidae; genus Cherax; species Cherax destructor. The sequence goes on along the minus strand of WNWK01004368.1, from coordinate 15,604 downwards.
CAGCATTCTGGAACGAAATATGGCCGTTAACCGGGGTCCACTGAATATTATTATTATATGAGTCAGTCATTGTATGACCCTTGTGGGTTTAGTGCTTAGTTCTGATTATAATAATTATATGAGTCGGTAAAACAAAAGTGAGAGCCAGACGTCTTTAGGAGGATACCATTCAAGGGGAAGTTCTTTGATGTCAGCAGTTGTATGACCCTTGTGGGTTTAGCATTTAGTTTTGATAATAATAATAATTTGATATCAGCAAGAGCTCTTGATTCAAGGAATTGGAGCTCCACTTCCCTGTTCCTTAAAGTCTTAAAAATGTACTCACTGGAGTGGAGGAAAGCGAGATACAAGATAATATGTACCTGGAAAGTACGCGAGGGCCTGGTCCCAAATTTGCACACTGCCATAACATACTGGAGTGAGAGATATGGGAGGAAGTGCAAAGTAAACCCAGTGAAAAGTAGAGATGCTTTGGGCACAATAAGAGAACACTGTCTCAACATTCGTGGCCCCAGATTATTCAACATCTTACCAGAAGATATCAGAAACACTGCTGGAGCAAGTACAGAAGTCTGCAAGAGGAAATTGGATGAGTATCTTCAGGTGTCAGATCAACTAGGTTGTGATGGATATATCAGTGTTGTATGACCCTGGTGGTTTAGCACTTAGTTTTGATTATAATAACAATGTGATGGATATGTGGGGCAGTGGACCTCCAGCAGCAACAGCCTGGGTTGATCAAACAATCGCCAGACTAGCCTGGCGCATGGCTGGGCTCCGGGAATAGAAAAACTGATGACCCATAATTATAATATAATAATTATATATTTATTTCCACAAGTACATGTACAAGGTATACAGGCCTAGCTGACATAAATGACATACTGCTATATAGAAAGCCCCTTGTTATGTAGAGCATTTTGGGCAAATTAGGTCAGTTTTGTCCCAGGATGCGACCCACACCAGTCGACTAACATCCAGGTACAATACCAATTTTACTGATGGGTGAACATAGACAGCAGGTGTCTTATGGAAACGCCTCCTGTTTTCCAGCCATACCGGGGATTCAAACTCCGGACCTCAGTGTGTGAGCTGAGTGTGCTAGCGATCAAGCTACAGGACACCGTAACACAGGAGAAACTTGTGGAGACGTTTCACTCCGAAACGTCGTCGTAAATTTCAGTCATCTATGTGCGGGTTATTTATGTATTGTTCCAGTCACAGTGTTGTACCTATTTATTCTTTACATTATGACCCCTACGAATTTAGTGCTGCCCCATGAACGAAGAACTTTTTCTCTAGCCATAAGAATTTAGTTTTTTCTGGGAATACAATATAAATCAACACAATATAATAAAACATAATACAATACAGGATAATATAGTATGATACAGGATAATACAGTACATATAATACATAATACAACATAATAGAGGATGATACAGTATAATGCATATAATACAGCATAATACTACATAATACAGTATAAATGATACCAGTGGTCCAGCTCCTTACTGAGTGTATTCACCTGTTTGTGGTTGTAAGGTTCAACTCTAGCTCCTGGCACTGCCTTTTTAGCTACAGGTGTGTATAGTCGCCTATATATGGCTGCAGGGGTCGAGTCTTAGTTCCCAACCCCGTGTCTACTTGCCGCTTGCCAGTTACTCCTAGTCTTATGAGCCCTATCATACCTGAGCTTACAACTGTGTAAGAATCTTTATTGATGAAACGTTTCGCCTACACAGTAGGCTTCTACAGTCAAATACAAAGGCAGCAGTAGTAATGAGATAAATATGATGTAATCAGTCCATCAACCTTGTAGAAGATTTGAGGTGGTCAGTCCCTCAGCCTGGATATCATTCCAGACCATGGAGCTGAACTCTTCTCCAGGCTGAGGGACTGACCACCTCAAATACTTCTTCTCCAAGGTTGATGGACTGACCACATCATCTTCATTTCATTACTACTGCTGCCTTTGTATTTGAAGAAGTCTACTGTGTAGGCGAAATGTTTCATCAATAAAGACACCCAACTGTTGCATATGCAACATCTTCAACTTGTCACTATTAAATACCATTTTCAACAATAATAATAATAATGTGGGATTTTATAATACCTAAGAGCAAGTTCTTTCAATAAAATTCTCAAGTGTTTGCACACTAAACCATAAATAACACGACTGTGGAAAAAAAGAATACTAAATTTATACTCAGGAGTTAAAGTATGATCACCAGGATCACAGGATCTTGAAAAGAGGAACTTTTAACCGCAGAGTAAAAGCAACAACTGATTCCTGGTAACCTGTTACACAGTACCTGTTAAACAGTGCCTGTTGCACAGTACCTGTTATGTAAGAAAATGCTCTTGAGGATTCAATGACAGAGAGAGAGAGAGAGAGAGAGAGTTATTTGGACTAGGACGGGTAGATGGAGGCAGAGACAGGGTCATGCTTCACTTGATGGCTGGTCAGCGGAACAATGGCCGCTACTTCGGTCATGCTAAGTGAGCGTTGGAACACAGCTGCTGAGCGTGAGGGTATGTAATGTGTGCTCACAAACACACACAAACACACACACCGTCGCCCACAACATATTAATTTTCAAACAGGTTGAACAAGCCAGGTAGAACAAGCCAGGTAAAACAAGCCAGATAGAACAAACAGGTAGAACAAGCCAGGTAGAGCAAGCAAGGTAAAACAAGCCAGGTAAGTTAAGCCATGTAGAACAAGCAGGTAAAACAAGCCAGGTAGAACAAACAGGTAAAACAAGCCAGGTAGAACAAGCCAGGTAAAACAAGCCAGGTAGAACAAGCCAGGTAGAACAAGCTAGGTAAAACAAGCCAGGTAGAACAAGCAGGTAAAACTAACCAGGTAGAACAAGCCAGGTAGAACAAGCCAGGTAGAACAAACAGGTAAAACAAGCCAGGTAGAACAAGCCAGGTAAAACAAGCCAGGTAGAACAAGCCCGGTAGAACAAGCTAGGTAAAACAAGCCAGGTAGAACAAGCAGGTAAAACTAACCAGGTAGAACAAGCCAGGTAGAACAAGCCAGGTAGAGTGACAGTCTGGTCTAATAAAGTGATCCGCGTCCAACCGAGGCAGGGAGGAGCAGCTCCGCCTCTCTGGATCAAGAGCCCTTCCTGGCATCGAGGCGCTACAGGGGAAAAAAAGCCCTCAAAAAATGATCTACAGGTCCAGCTCCGAGCTCCTTTTCCTTGGAACAGAACCGTCTCCCATTCGCCAGGCTCTCTTTGACCCTTACGGGTTTAGCGCTTCTCAATAACAATGATTACAATAATAATTAAAATACTACTACTCTAATAATAATAATAATATTAATAAAAGTATAATAATAACAATAATAATAATAATAATAATAATAATAATAATAATAATAATAATAATAATAATAATCCCAGAAGTGGCTGTTGGAGTTCAACCTCGGTAAACGCAATGATGTGTAAATAACAGAAACTAAAGAAAACAGAAGATAAATAGGAGAGAGAGAGAGAGAGAGAGAGAGAGAGAGAGAGAGAGAGAGAGAGAGAGAGAGAGAGAGAGAAAGAGACAGACAGACAGACAGAGAGAGAGAGAGAGAGAGAGAGAGAGAGAGAGAATAGAGAGAGAGAGAGAGAGAGAGAGAGAGAGAGAGAGAGAGAGAGAGAGAGAGAGAGAGAGAGAGAGAGAGAGAGAGAGAGAGAGAGAGAGAGAGAGAGAGAGAGAGAGAGAGGATGCGAGACAAGCCACCAACATTCACTAACAACAGTTGCACAAAAATTGACAGAAAGTCAATTCTCAGGCGAATTCCTGTCATTTGCTGCACCGGGAAGGAGTAAGAGGGTCGAGTCAACTGACTTAACCTCTCTCTCTCTCTCTCGATCATGGAGAATAATAGTAAAGATTATTATTATTATTATTATTATTATTATTATTATTATTATTATTGTGTGGAGGAGGAACTACTGCTGGTGCTTAGATATAATCACCATAACAAAGAGTAACATAACATCGACACAATGTATACATAACACTGGCTGGCAAAGCTCTCGCTTCAAAGGGCCCGGGTTCGATTCCCGGCGGGGTAGAGACATTTCGACGTGTTTCCTTACACCTGTTGTCCTGTTCACCTAGCAGCAAATAGGTACCTGGGTGTTAGTCGAATGGTGTGGGTGGCATCCTGGGGGACAAGATTAAGGACCCCAATGGAAATAAGACCGACAGTCCTCGATGACGCACTGACTTTCTTGGGTTATCCTAGGTGGCTAACCCTCCGGGGTTAAAAATCCGAAGAAATCTTATCTTATCTTAAGGTTAAGAAAGCCATTAGGATGCTGTATGATATAGGTGGGTAGTTGAGCCGTGACCAGTGTAATGGCTTCTTGATATGCTGCTGTTTCCGGGTACACTGTGGGGGTACCAACTAGTATAGAGGACCACACTGCAAATAAGTCAATTTTGACATTTTTGTGGTTATTCTGGATAATTTACACTATGTATGATAATTGTACTTATGTGTACCTGTGTCTAAATAAGCTTACTAAGATATTACAAGAACCCGAATAATAATAATAATAATAATAATAATAATAATAATAATAATAATAATAATAATAATAATCTTCATTTCTACAAGTACATGGTACAACTTATAAAGACCATAGCTAACATCAATGACATACTACTATATAGAAAGCCGCTTGTTATGCTGAGCATTTCGGGCAAATTAGGTCAGTTTTGTCCCAGGATGCGACCCACACCAGTCGACTACTAACACCCAGGTTCCCATTTTACTGATGGGTGAACATAGACAACCGGTGTTAGGAAACACGCCCAATGTTTCCACACCTTCGCCTGGAATCGAACCCTGACCCTCGCCGTGTGAAGCGAGAGCTTTAGCCACCAGGACACGGGGCAACTTAGGCTAATCTTGTCCCTCCAGGATACTATCCAAATCAGTAGACTAACACCCAAGTACCTACTTACTGCTAGGTGAACATGGACAGCAGGTGTAAGGTCACTAACACCCAGGTAACTACTTACTGCTAGGTGAGCATGGACAGTAGGTGTCTTAAAAAACACGTTCTAATGTTTCCACCCGTACCGGGGATCGACCCCCGGACACTAAATGCGCTACCAAGTGAGCTACGGAACACCTATTCTCCAGGACAGTGTCCTGATACTGGCCTCAGTTTTTCAATGACCCGATTTGTAATTGTGCAGAGATGGAATTAGTGTAAATGTCTTTCTTCTCTGTCTCCCACTGTCTGGCTTCCCTGTCTCCCACTGTCTGGCTTCCCTGTCTCCCACTGTCTGGCTTCCCTATCTCCCACTGTCTGACTTCCTTATATCCCACTGTCTGGCTTCCCTAACATTCACTGTCTGGCTTCCCTGTCTCCCACTGTCTGGCTTCCCTATCTCCCACTGTCTTGCTTCCCTAACATTCACTGTCTGGCTTCCCTGTCTCCCACTGTCTGGCTTCCCTAACATTCACTGTCTGGCTTCCCTGTCTCCCACTGTCTGGCTTCCCTATCTCCCACTGTCTTGCTTCCCTGTCTCCCACTGTCTGGCTTCCCTATCTCCCACTGTCTGACTTCCTTATCTCCCACTGTCTGGCTTCCCTAACATTCACTGTCTGGCTTCCCTATCTCCCACTGTCTGAATTCCTTATCTCCCACTGTCTGGCTTCCCTAACATTCACTGTCTGGCTTCCCTGTCTCCCACTGTCTGGCTTCCCTATCTCCCACTGTCTTGCTTCCCTGTCTCCCACTGTCTGGCTTCCCTATCTCCCACTGCCTGGCTTCCCTATCTTCCACTGTCCGGCTTCCCTATCTCCCACTGTCTGGCTTCCTTATCTCCCACTGTCTGGCTTCCCTAACATTCACTGTCTGGCTTCCCTAACATTCACTGTCTGGCTTCCCTAACATTCACTGTCTGGCTTCCCTAACATTCACTGTCTGGCTTCCCTAACATTCACTGTCTGGCTTCCCTAACATTCACTGTCTGGCTTCCCTAACATTCACTGTCTGGCTTCCCTAACATTCACTGTCTGGCTTCCCTAACATTCACTGTCTGGCTTCCCTATCTCCCACTGTCTGGCTTCCTTATCTCCCACTGTCTGGCTTTCCTAACATTCACTGTCTGGCTTCCCTAACATTCACTGTCTGGCTTCCCTAACATTTACTGTCTGGCTTCCCTAACTTTCACTGTCTGGCTTCCCTAACATTTACTGTCTGGCTTCCCTAACATTCACTGTCTGGCTTCCCTAACATTTACTGTCTGGCTTCCCTAACATTCACTGTCTGGCTTCCCTATCTCCCACTGTCTGGCTTCCTTATCTCCCACTGTCTGGCTTCCCTAACAGTCACTGTCTGGCTTCCCTAACATTCACTGTCTGGCTTCCTAACATTCACTGTCTGGCTTCCTAACATTCACTGTCTGGCTTCCTAACATTCACTGTCTGGCTTCCCTAACATTCACTGTCTGGCTTCCCTAACATTCACTGTCTGGCTTCCCTAACATTCACTGTCTGGCTTCCCTAACATTCACTGTCTGGCTTCCCTAACATTCACTGTCTGGCTTCCCTAACATTCACTGTCTGGCTTCCCTAACATTCACTGTCTGGCTTCCCTATCAGCCATCGTCCTGCTCACATAGGATGGAAGTATCTGGCTCATAGCATACTATTAATCATGTGCAGGTGTCAGTAACATTTCTTGGTTGCAGCACTCGGTAATAACACCCTCCGACCCAGCCAGCCAGCCAGCCAGCTAGAACCAGCCAGCTAGAACCAGCCAACTAGCCAGCCAGCCAGCCAGCCAGCCAGCCAGCCAGCTAGAAACAAACCTGCTGGAACACTAAGCCTTGCTACATCACCAGCAGATGGGGAATGCATCTAATTACACTAGTAGGCTGTATCACCAACACTAGTAGGCTGTATCACCAACACTAGTAAGCTGTATCACCAACACTAGTAGGCTGTATCACCAACACTAGTAGGCTGTATCACCAACACTAGTAGGCTGTATCACCAACACTAGTAGGCTGTATCACCAGCACTAGTAAGCTGTATCACCAACACTAGTAGGCTGTATCACCAACACTAGTAGGCTGTATCACCAGCACTAGTAAGCTGTATCACCAACACTAGTAGCCTCTATCACCAACACTAGTAGGCTGTATCACCAACACTAGTAGGCTGTATCACCAACACTAGTAGGCTGTATCAACAACACTAGTAGGCTGTATCACCAGCACTAGTAGCCTCTATCACCAACACTAGTAGGCTGTATCACCAAAAATAGTAGGCTGTATCAACAACACTAGTAGGCTGTATCAACAACACTAGTAGGCTGTATCACCAACACTAGTATGCTCTATCACCAACACTAGTAGGCTGTATCACCAACACTAGTATGCTCTATCACCAACACTAGTAGGCTGTATCACCAACACTAGTAGGCTGTATCACCAACACTAGTAGGCTGTATCACCAACACTAGTAGGCTGTATCACCAACACTAGTAGGCTGTATCACCAACACTAGTAGGCTGTATCACCAACACTAGTGGCTTATCACCACACTAGTGGCTGTATCACCAACACTAGTAGGCTGTATCACCAACACTAGTAGGCTGTATCACCAACACTAGTAGGCTGTATCACCAACACTAGTAGGCTGTATCACCAACACTAGTAGGCTGTATCACCAACACTAGTAGGCTGTATCACCAACACTAGTAGGCTGTATCACCAACACTAGTAGGCTGTATCACCAACACTAGTAGGCTGTATCACCAACACTAGTAGGCTGTATCAACAACACTAGTAGGCTGTATCAACAACACTAGTAGGCTGTATCACCAACACTAGTAGCCTCTATCACCAACACTAGTAGGCTGTATCACCAACACTAGTAGGCTGTATCACCAACACTAGTAGGCTGTATCACCAACACTAGTAGGCTGTATCACCAACACTAGTAGGCTGTATCACCAACACTAGTAGGCTGTATCACCAAAACTAGTGGCTGTATCACCAACACTAGTAGGCTGTATCACCAACACTAGTAGGCTGTATCACCAACACTAGTAGGCTGTACACACACTAGTAGGCTGTATCACCAACACTAGTAGGCTGTATCACCAACACTAGTAGGCTGTATCACCAACACTAGTAGGCTGTATCACCAACACTAGTAGGCTGTATCCCCAACACTAGTAGGCTGTATCACCAACACTAGTAGGCTGTATCACCAACACTAGTAGGCTGTATCACCAACACTAGTAGGCTGTATCAACAACACTAGTAAGCTGTATCACCAACACTAGTAGCCTCTATCACCAACACTAGTAGCCTCTATCACCAACACTAGTAGGCTGTATCACCAACACTAGTAGGCTGTATCACCAACACTAGTAGGCTGTATCACCAACACTAGTAGACTGTATCACCAACACTAGTAGGCTGTATCAACAACACTAGTAGGCTGTATCACCAACACTAGTAGCCTCTATCACCAACACTAGTAGGCTGTATCACCAACACTAGTAGGCTGTATCACCAACACTAGTAGGCTGTATCACCAACACTAGTAAGCTGTATCACCAACACTAGTAGCCTCTATCACCAACACTAGTAGGCTGTATCACCAACACTAGTGGCCTCTATCACGAAGACTAGTATGCTCTATCACCAACACTAGTAGGCTGTATCACCAACACTAGTAGGCTGTATCACCAACACTAGTAGCCTCTATCACCAACACTAGTAAGCTGTATCACCAACACTAGTAGCCTCTATCACCAACACTAGTAGCCTCTATCACCAACACTAGTAAGCTGTATCACCAACACTAGTAGCCTCTATCACCAACACTAGTAGGCTTTATCACCAACACTAGTGGCCTCTATCACGAAGACTAGTATGCTCTATCACCAACACTAGTAGCCTCTATCACCAACACTAGTAAGCTGTATCACCAACACTAGTAGCCTCTATCACCAACACTAGTAGCGTCTATCACCAACACTAGTAGGCTTTATCACCAACACTAGTGGCCTCTATCACGAAGACTAGTAGGCTGTATCACCAACACTAGTAGCCTCTATCACCAACACTAGTAGGTTTTATCACCCACACTAGTAGCCTCTATCACCAACACTAGTAGCCTCTATCACCAACACTAGTAGGCTGTATCACCAACACTAGTAGGCTGTATCACCAACACTAGTAAGCTGTATCACCAACACTAGTAGCCTCTATCACCAACACTAGTAGGCTGTATCACCAACACTAGTGGCCTCTATCACGAAGACTAGTATGCTCTATCACCAACACTAGTAGGCTGTATCACCAACACTAGTAGGCTGTATCACCAACACTAGTAGCCTCTATCACCAACACTAGTAAGCTGTATCACCAACACTAGTAGCCTCTATCACCAACACTAGTAGCCTCTATCACCAACACTAGTAAGGTGTATCACCAACACTAGTAGCCTCTATCACCAACACTAGTAGGCTTTATCACCAACACTAGTGGCCTCTATCACGAAGACTAGTATGCTCTATCACCAACACTAGTAGCCTCTATCACCAACACTAGTAAGCTGTATCACCAACACTAGTAGCCTCTATCACCAACACTAGTAGCGTCTATCACCAACACTAGTAGGCTTTATCACCAACACTAGTGGCCTCTATCACGAAGACTAGTAGGCTGTATCACCAACACTAGTCGCCTCTATCACCAACACTAGTAGGTTTTATCACCCACACTAGTAGCCTCTATCACCAACACTAGTAGCCTCTATCACCAACACTAGTAGGTTCTATCACCAACACTAGTAGGTTCTATCACCAACACTTAGAATATAACCGACCTCTGAGTTAATATTTCAAGTATAACTTATTTCTGTTGGTGTCGTAAGGTTATCCACGACAAGTTAACTGACACTTAAGTATCTGTATCACAAGTTAACTAACACCTAGGTATCTGTATCACAAGTTAACTGACATCCAGGTATCTGTATCGCAAGTTACCTAACACCTAGGTATCTGTATCACAAGTTAACTAACACCTAGGTATCTGTATCGCAAGTTAACTGACACCCAGGTATCTGTATCACGACACAAGTTAACTAACACGTAGGTATCTGTATCACAAGTTAACTAACACCCAGGTATCTGTATCGCAAGTTAACTGACACCCAGGTATCTGTATCACGACACAAGTTAACTAACACCTAGGTATCTGTATCACAAGTTAACTAACACCTAGGTATCTGTATCGCAAGTTAACTGACACCCAGGTATCTGTATCACGACACAAGTTAACTAACACCTAGGTATCTGTATCACAAGTTAACTAACACCCAGGTATCTGTATCACGACACAAGTTAACTAACACCCAGGTATCTGTATCACGACACAAGTTAACTAACACCCAGGTATCTGTATCACGACACAAGTTAACTAACACCCAGGTATCTGTATCACGACACAAGTTAACTAACACCCAGGTATCTGTATCACGACACAAGTTAACTAACACCTAGGTATCTGTATCACGACACAAGTTAACTAACACCCAGGTATCTGTATCACGACACAAGTTAACTAACACCTAGGTATCTGTATCACGACACAAGTTAACTAACACCTAGGTATCTGTATCACGACACAAGTTAACTAACACCCAGGTATCTGTACCACATATATAAGTTTTCTCCTATGAGCGGGTTATTTGTGTATATTAAGCGGATATACAATTTTTTTATAAGTTTTAATAAATGTACATGATTTTTAACATAAGATTGCACTAAAAAACTAAGATCTATATACATACGTTATAGAGAAATAATCGTAAACCAATACCGTGTAGAGGATGTAGGTATTTAACAAATGTAGGACCGTTATTAGTGTGTTGATAACTTTCACCGCTAGTTATATAGTTCCATATGTTTATTATGCACTCTAATGGAAATACAAGGACCTTAATGGAAATACAAGGCCCTTAATGGAAATACAGGGACCTTAATGGAAATACAAGGACCTTAATGGAAATACAAGGCCCTTAATGGAAATACAGGGACCTTAATGGAAATACAAGGCCCTTAATGGAAATACAAGGACCTTAATGGAAATACAAGGACTTTGATGTAAATAAAAGGACCTTAATGAAAATACAGAGACCTTGATGTAAGTACAAGGACCTTAATGGAAATACAAGGACCTTAATGGAAATAAAAGGACCTTAATGGAAATAAAAGGACCTTAATGGAAATACAAGGACCTTAATGGAAATACAAGGACTTTGATGTAAATACAAGGACCTTAATGCAAATACAAGAACCTTAAGGGAAATACAAGGACCTTGATGTAAATACAAAGACTTCAGTGGAAATAAGTAATTTTGACTTCTTTTTTTTTTTGGGGGGGGGGGGTTATCCTAGGAAATTTACACTATGTATGATAATTGTACTTATGTGGACCTGTGCCTAAATAAAGTTACTTATACATGGAGAAGAATACTGTTTCCCTGCCATGTATACCTCCACAAAAGAGGGGTGTTGTACACCAGGTTATTAGCTGTTAACTTGAGGTGGGAGACGCCTGGTATTCCACTACTGGTTCCTCCTGGAGACCTGGAGAGTTTACCTGGAGAGAGTTCCAGGGGTCAACGCCCCCGCGGCCCGGTCTGTGACAAGTCCTCATGGTGGATCAGGGCGTGATCAACCAGGCTGTTACTGCTGGCCGCACGCAGTCCAACGTACGAACCGCAGCCTGGCTGGTCAGGTACCGACTTTAGGTGCCTGTCCAGTGCCTGCTTGAAGACAAATACTCTAGCTAATATAACAGTGTCCTGGAAAAATCATAGGAGTAGCAGTTGCAGCTGAGTGTGTTGTGTTTAAAGCGTTCAGACTCGATGTCTCTTGGGTGTCTGTGGTAGCAGGAGATGGCTAGTCCCTTACAGAGAGCTTGGCCACTCATACTGATGAAGATTAGACACATGTGCAATATCTGGGTGTCTTTAGTGTAGACGTTTCGCCATCCAGTGGCTGTATCAATACAAATTCAAGGACAAGATTGGAAGACAGTAGAACTATATAGTACAAAAGATGAGTAATCAGTCCCTCAGTCTTAGAGTTGGTGTGACGAGGACCGTAGTCGTGGCTGCTGTAGTCTTCACCAACTCCAAGACTGTGGTACTGATTACCCCATCTTCTGTATATAGTTCCACTGTCTTCCCATTATATCCTTGAATTTATATTGATAAAGCCACTGGAGGGCGAAACGTCTACAATTAAGATACTCAGATGTTGCACATGTGTCTAATTTTCATCCTGTAGGTATTGTATACAAATCATGTACAGCCATAACGATGTCGTAAAAGGTAATCTTGGGTAGCTTAGTGATGGCGTCCACTGAGCTCCAGGCGTTCTGCTCCTCGATGGAAGTCTTGAGCTCTACAGTGGAGAGGTCTATGAAGATCCTGTCTAGCCTTTTTTACGAAAACGTAAAGTTTGGCTTTCAGGAATGGAGAATCAGAGATGATGAAGCCACGATCTTTTAAGGTGTTGATGGCAGTAGTAATCAGTAGTTGTTCAGCGCGTTCATCGCTGTTGCAGACGACTATGAAGGCGTCCTTGAGGGAGACAATGCTGGTAAACTTGATGCAAGCTGCTTTCAAGGACAGCTGCGAGAGCAAGCATGGAGGCGTCGTTAACCATAGTATTAGTAGATCTCGCCACGATACACCTGCATCTTGGAAGGGCAGAGTTCACTAATGTATACCTGGAGAGGGTTTCGGGGGTCAACGCCCCCCGCGACCCGGTCTGTGACCAGGCCGCCCCAGCTGGGATCGAAGGTAGACTTAATAATAATAATATCTTTATTTCTACAAGTACATGTACAAGGTATACAAACCATAGCTGACATCAATGACATACTACTATATAGAAAGCCCCTTGTTATGCTGAGCATTTCCCGCAAATTAGATCAGTTTTGTCCCAGGATGCGACCCACACCAGTCGACTAACACCCAGGTACCTATTTTACTGATGGGTGAACATGGACAACAGGTGTAAAGAAACACGCCCAATATTTCCACCCTTGCCGAGAATCGAACCCGGACACCTCAGCGTGTGAAGCGAGAGCTTTTACCAGCAGGCCACGAGCCATCATGGCCTGCTGGCAATATTGCAGTATTTACAATATTACAACAATACAATTTTAAGTGTGCAATAATATTTTAGATTGATTTAGTGGTCGTAAGTTAATTGGATTTCCTGTAACTCGGAACTGATTCAATGATTTCACACATAATCTAGTGTTGATTTAGTTAAGTTTGGGAGATTAGGTGTTTTTTAATTACAGCTCTAACTTGACTGGCAGACAGGGGACTTTTTGCTGGTTCAGGCAAGAAATTCCAGCTCTTGGAGCCCTTTATGTGCCTTGCATGACCTAACCTGACCTGTTTTCTGACAAACCTTACACCTACCTACCTTAATACATGCTAAATAAATAACAAAGATTGCGGTATTAATTTGTAACGCAGTTATACCTTAATAGGAACTCCGATAGCGATAAGTCACATTGACCGCCTCTCTGCTACGCACCGACTTTCTTGGGTTTTCCTGGGTGGCTAACCCTCTGGGGTTAAAAAAAACGAAAAAAAATCTTATCTCTTATCTTTGTGTTATCATAGATAAAATATATATTCGGCCATAACACCTTTGTAAGTTCCTACCTGGAGGGTATTCCGGGGGGTCAGTGCCCCCTCAAGCCAAAATTAAAGATTCCTTTGAGTAATCGACTGCAACAATAGAATGATGAAGCATGTTTTTCGTCATAATGGAGCACAAACAGTCTGGTTGTTCAGGACTTTGTCCTGAGAAATGTTAAACTGAGGTAGTCCTAGTGTATTATTAGTGTCTCTGTCTGTCTGTCTCTGTACGTCTGTTTGTCTCTGTACGTCTGTCTGTCTCTGTACGTCTGTCTGTCTCTGTACGTCTGTCTGTCTCTGTACGTCTGTTTGTCTGTCTTTTCCACAGTGTTTTACAAGGTTAGGTTAAGGTTCCTAACTTTATTCACAAGCTAACAGCTGTTACCTACATCAGCTTATTTAAAAGCCTTTTTATTGTTATGAGACAGACAAGCAGGGAACATAATGAGGTTGGAGCCATCTGTGGGCTGTATGTCTGTCTATGACTATCTGTCTCTGTCTGCCTCTCTGTCTGTTTCTCTTTCTCTGTCTGTCTCTCTCTCTCTTACTACATAATACACTATATGTTCTTCCCCCACATCATACAATGTAACTGTTTTAACAAACTGTTATAAAAGGAACAAAGAACATTAAATAGAACCGGAGATGTTCTTCAAGGTATCTGCTAGTTACTACTCGATTTTAGTTATTTTTGTTCAATATATAGAAGAGTTTTATAAGGGATGTTACTGTATATAACGTGTTTGTATTGGAACACTGAGTGAACACTGACAGCTGCCACTACAAGGAAATAACTCTGACCGCTGAGTCAATAACAGTGAATGAGTTAGTCTCTCTCTCTCTCTCTCTCTCTCTCTCTCTCTCTCTCTCTCTCTCTCTCTCTCTCTCTCTCTGTCTCTGTCTGTCTGTCTCTCTCTCTCTCTCTCTCTGCTTGTCTGTCTGTCTGTTTGTCTCTCTCTCGGTGGGTCCAACATCTTGGATCAAGAGCCCACGACCAGCATCATACCTCAGCACCTACGCTGGGCTTGATGCTGCCAACACCAACAGTCTGATTGACTAGGAACCATCATCAACTAGCCATCTCACTGCCAATAACGAAAAAATAACCCCCACTCACTAACGTAAGGAATCGTGTCAACAAATCGCTGGGGATCTCTGACGTCTCTTCGAGTAGGTTGGAATGCTTGTGGTCAGCAGTAATAGCCTGGTTGATCAGGTCCTGATCCCCCGCGAGGCCTGGTCATAGACTGGGCCGTGGGGCGTTGACCCCCGGAACCACCTTCAGGTAGACTTCAAATAGGTTGACGTGTGGGTTGTGGTTCCCCCAGTGTGAGTGTTACAGTTCCCTCAGTGTGAGTGTTACAGTTCCCACAGTGTGAGTGTTACAGTTCCCCCAGTGTGTGTGTTACAGTTCCCCCAGTGTGAGTGTTACAGTTCCCACAGTGTGAGTGTTACAGTTCCCCCAGTGTGTGTTACAGTTCCCCCAGTGTGAGTGTTACAGTTCCCCAGTGTGAGTGTTACAGTTCCCCCAGTGTGTGTGTAACAGTTCCCCCAGTGTGTGTGTTACAGTTCCCATAGTGTGAGTGTTACAGTTCCCCCAGTGTGTGTGTTACAGTTCCCCCAGTGTGTGTTACAGTTCCCCAGTGTGAGTGTTACAGTTCCCCCAGTGTGTGTTACAGTTCCCCAGTGTGTGTGTGTTACAGTTCCCCCAGTGTGTGTGTTACAGTTCCCCCAGTGTGAGTGTTACAGTTCCCCAGAGTGTGTGTGTTACAGTTCCCCAGTGTGTGTGTTACAGTTCCCCCAGTGTGAGTGTTACAGTTCCCCAGTGTGAGTGTTACAGTTCCCCAGTGTGAGTGTTACAGTTCCCCAGTGTGAGTGTTA